>SNVD02002485.1:0-164139 GCA_013180625.2 Boswellia sacra | reverse complement strand
CACAAGCCGAATTCACTATTTATTCACCGTGGAAGGGCGAGTGAATTGTCACCACCACTACTGTCGCCATCGTCTCAACCCGATCTATAATTTCTCTTTCATCACCCACACCTGTTTCGATTACTATCGCCTTCATCCACGGCCTTTAATATTACTATTTACTACCGCTTTTTCTGACAAACGGCGAGTGGATCGACACCTCTGCCACTGAGTTGTAGATCAAGGGACGCTAGTCAGATTTTTCTTCAGTAGTATCGTCACATTCCCAGCAAATCTCCCTATAATTGCGAATCAATTTTCGGTAGGTACTATTCACGACCGCTGTTACTGTTCCTCCGACGGATACTGTTCACCAACATGACCAGTTTGCTCCTCGGCCTATTCCACGTACGTTTGCTTTTTGGCTGCCTCCCAAATTCCTTACAGATCATCAAAATCCAAAGAGCGACAAACGTGCAAGCCACTGTTTACTATTCACCCAACCAGAACTATTTATCAGTACATTCATGCTCGATCTGGTGACTGGTATGCACTCCTTCTATTGCAATTTCACTTTAGAATTGTTGTGAATTTGCTATCTTACGTGCATTTGGTTGCTTTGATTGTTGGTTGGATTTTTGGAGTTTTTGGAGTTGATTTGGGTTGATTGCTACGGGTTGGAGTTTTTTCCACTATTTTCACCACACTTTTCCTAGCCTGTACCACACCATGCCCACCATGGCCACCCCCGCCCCTACCAAATTTAACCAACCCCAACGTCTACCTCGTGACACTCAAACACGTCCATCTGCTCAAAACAACAACCACACACAATCCTTACCTAAACCACCCGGCTCTTGGGCCGACAGGGTTCGGGTTACTGAGGCCAACACTAGATTTCATCTTGACTCAATAGACTGAAAGGTTTCAGGTTCGATTCTTGAGCTTCTTGATGATTTAGTTGATGATGCGGGGGCTGATTGGTTGCGTTGTATTGTTGGATTTTTTTCGGGATATACTATGCCTTTCCATGCAGCAAGTTCCATTGCTATGCGTGCATGGAAGTCTAGTGGTTTGGAGGATGTCCGCTCTACTGGGACGGGTTTCTTGATATTCAGATTTAGAACGGTAGAGGAGGTTCATGATATTTTAGAAAGAGGGCCTTGGATGTTTGGTGGAAAGCACATCATTCTACAACAATGGAATCCTCATTTTTCTTTTGAGCAGAGTAGGATTACCAGGATCCCAGTCTGGGTTCGATTGCATGGACTACCATTTCCATTATTGTCAGCTAAAGCACTCAGTGCTGTTTCTAGTATGGTTGGTCGACCATTATCATGTGATAGGATGACTTATAAGCACACTCGGTTATCCTATGCCAGGGTTTGTGTTGAGATAGATGCGGACCATTCTCCAGTGCAGGACTTTGAGATCCGGTGTAAACTATCTTCTGAACCTATCAAGATCAGAGTAGAATATGAATGGAAACCAAAACGCTACTCCAAGTGTTGTTTATTTGGCCATACCTATCCTGTGCCTGTCGTGCATTCTTCTTCTAAAGAGGTCGAGGCACCAGATACTACTACAGCCCTTGTCTTGCGAGACAATGGGAAGACAGATGGCCCTTCTATTACAGCAGTAGTCCATATTGAGACTGGTTAGGATCCGGCTATTACTACAGACGTAACTCCAAATCTACAAGACAAAAGTAAACTTACTGCCACTGGCTCGGGTTTTGAGTCTGCTTCTGATTCTGATTCACTATCTCCTATTGAGGATCACCAGGATCAGATTTTAAAGGGCTCTTCTACCCCTATAGTCGATTCTGATCCTTCAGGGATTGCTCATTCAGAAACGTTTGTTGCTCCGGATCCTCCTGCTTCCACTGAGACGGCTTCGGACGGTCGACCACCTACTGGTAAGGCTAAAAAAGGTCAGAATAAGAAGGGTGGCAATGGGGGTAAAGGGGGCATGCGCCCCCGATGATTTCTTTTTTGAGTTCTGAGATTTTTCCAGCTTCCTATGATAGAAAGTTGGAATATTATAGGCCTTAATGGCTTCTCTACGCAGCAGGCAGTTAAAAACTGGATTTCTAAGTATTCTTTGGGTTTGATTGGTCTCTTGGAAACTAAGGTTAATCAGCAACGCCTTGCTTCAGTTGTTTCGGATATTTGTCCTTCTTGGAAGTTCTTATCCAATGCCACTGAGTTAATTGCTTGTAGAGTTTTGGTGTGTTGGGATCCTACTTTGTACAGTTTGAGTGGTCTACAGCTTTCTCCACGGTGGTTCGTTTGTCGAGCTACCAGATTATTAAATGGGGTTTCTTTTGGTCTGATTTTTGTTTATGGTTCTAATGATCCGGGTGTTCGTCGACAGTTGTGGGACTTTATCAAAGCTCAGTCCATGGTTTTTGATGACTTACCTTGGTTGGCATTGGGTGATTTCAATGCGATTTTATGCTCTTCGGATAGAGTTGGTGGGGATCAGGCCTGGCGCAGTTACATGGATGATTTTAGACAGTGTGTTCATGATGCAGCGTTGATCAAGGTACCATCTTTTGGGCTTCGATATAGTTGGCATAATGGGCAGCAGGGAGACGGTACTATTCTTAGAACTCTTGATTGGAGTTTTGGTAGTGCTTTATGGTTCTTGACTTGGCCAAACACAACTTCTGAAGTTCTTCCACGAGATGCTTCTAATCACAGTGCTTTGGTCATCAGGTTTGGAGATCAACGTAGGCAGACCTCCAGTCCCTTTAAATTTTTGAACTTTTGGACTAACCAAGAGGATTTCTTGGAGATTGTTTAGAGAATCTAGTCTATGCCTATAGATGGGGATCCTATGTTTCGAGTCACACAGAAATTGGGTTTGTTGAAACGTGAGTTTAAGACTTTGCATGCCAAGGCTTCTAGTCATATCTCTGGTAGAGTCATTGAGGTTAGGGCTCAGTGGGCCGCAGCTCAGACTGCTCTGGATGAGAGCCCTTTTTCCCCATATTGTATTTTGGCTGAGAGGGATATTGCTAAGCAGTATTCTCAGTTGTGCAGGGACGAGGAGGCTTTCTTTCGGCAACGGTCAAGGATCCAATGGCTCTCTTTGGGGGATCAAAATACCAAGTTCTTTCACAAGTCTCTGATCCATAGACAGGTCAAGAATCAGATTCATTAGCTTGAGGATGAGGATGGTACTATCGTTACAGATCGAGGTGACTTAGGTCATCTGGCTGTAAGGTATTTTCAGAAATTGCTTACAGCTCCTTCTCGACCTTCTATTGTAGATGCTTCTCGATTTTTCTCTAGAAGAGTTTCTGAGGAGATGCTGCCTTCTTTGGTGTGCCCTATTACTGATGATGAGATCAGGTCAGCTTTATTCTCGATTCCCGATGATAAAGCTCTAGGGCCGGATGGGTACACCTCTCTGTTCTATAAGAGGGCTTGGGACATTATTAGTGTTGAGTTTAAGGCTGCTGTGCGCTACTTCTTTGCGACTTGTCGGATGCCGAAGTGTGTTAATGCAACTAGGGTTGCCTTGGTCCCCAAGGTTGAGACTCCGAGGACTATGAGTGACTTTCGGCCAATCTCTTGCTATAATGTACTCTACAAGTGCATCTCCAAAGTGATTATGAATAGGTTTAAACCAGTTTTACCTGATGTAATTGGGAGTTCAAGAGCTTATGCATAATTACCATCTTGGGTGCTCGCCTCCCCGGTGCGCTT
Organism: Boswellia sacra; assembly: GCA_013180625.2. Lineage (NCBI taxonomy): Eukaryota > Viridiplantae > Streptophyta > Magnoliopsida > Sapindales > Burseraceae > Boswellia > Boswellia sacra. Next base: position 160,444 of record SNVD02002485.1, on the reverse strand, counting down.
TAAAGGTGGATATTCGCAAAGCTTTTGATACAGTTAGTTGGGATTTCATTCTTTTGGGGTTAAGGACGATCGGTATTCGAGAGTGTATGGTTCGATGGATCGTGACGTGCATGTCTTCTGCACATTTCTCTATTGCTTTAAATGGAGAGTTTCATGGTTTTTTTCCCACCTCCAGAGGAGTTCGACAGGGTGATCCGTTGTCACCATACCTTTTTGTGTTGGCAATGGAGGGTTTGAATGGTATTCTTCGGGAGGCTTCTCAGAGGCCTGGTTTTCGATATCATTGGAGATGTCAGCAGGTCTCTCTCACTCATCTTTGTTTTGCAGATGATCTGATGGTTTTTTGTAGGGCAGATGCGGGCTCTGTTAGTGTGGTTCGTAATGCTTTGCAGGAGTTTGCAGAGCTCTCTGGTTTAGTGACAAATTCTGCCAAGAGTCATGTATTCTTTTCTGGAGTCAATGATGAGGACCGAACTGTGTTGCAGGCCATCTTGGGATCTTGGGTTTTCAAGTGGGGAGTCTGCCAGTTAGATATTTGGGAGTGCCTCTGATTAGTACCAGATTGCGCCCTTCAGATTATACTCCATTGATAGAACGAATTCTATCGAGGGTCAGGTTATGGACATCTGCTATGTTGACTTATGCTGGCCGTCTTCAGTTAATCAGGTCGGTACTTTTTTCCATACAGGTCTATTGGTCGTCCATATTCATATTGCCGGCAACTGTGGTGCGGAAGATTGAGGGTATTCTGGCTGCTTTCTTGGGATTCGGTTTGCTATCCGTTAAAGGAAGGAGGATTGGAAATTAAGCGAGTGAAGGAATGGAATCAGGCCGCTATTCTAAAGCATGTTTGGAGACTTCTTTTTGATAAGTCCTCCACATGGTCTTCTTGGGTTCATAAAGTACTCCTTCAGGGCCGCTCGTTTTGGCAGGTTCGAGTTACTTCTGGAGCCTCCTGGTCTTGGAGGAAGATTTTGCACAGTCGAGATTAGTGTAGGGGTAAATTTGTCTCTTGTATTAGAGATGGTCGTGACACCTCACTTTGACAGGATTACTGGTTGCCACAGGGGCGTCTTTGTGATTTGTTTTCTTTCAGGAATCTTTCATCTACAGGTCTTTCCTCAGATGCCAAGGTCTCCGCTATTATTCAAGATGGGGATTGGACTTTTCCTGATGGTGGATCGACCTTTGGACGAATTTGGGACTCTATCAGCTTCCGGCCTATGATGGGGACTCCTGATCGTATTGTTTGGAAGGGCCACACCTCTGGAGTTTTCTCCATTGCCTCAGCATGGGGGTTTTTACGGAGTAGACGAGCCGTGAATTCATTTCATCATCTTCTTTGGTTCCCTAGCCATGTTCCAAGACACTCTTTTATTCTTTGGCTTGCCTCCTTGGGCTGTCTTCGTACTATGGATCGATTACAGCGTCATGGCATGTTATCCTCTTCGGACTGTGTTCTCTGTGCCTCAGCAAATGAGACTCATGAGCATCTTTTCTTTAGATGTCCTTTCTCATCTTCTGTATGGGAGGAGATTACAGCTAAGACTCTCATTGTTTGGCCATCTTCTGATTGGTTCACTCTACTTCATTGGGCTTCTCTTCATCTTCAGGGCAGAAAGAATTTTGAGCATATCCTTGCACGTTTGGTCTTTTCTGCCACAGTTTATTTTCTATGGTATGAGAGGAATGATCGTGTGTATCAGCAGCGTCGTCAGACTTGTCATCAAGTGATTGATGAGATTTTTACCTTGGTTTGCTCTCGGCTTCTAACCTTGGAGGCCAAGTATGTGATCACTCCTCAACTTTGTGCCATATGGGGTCTTCATCATTAGTTTGTTTTCTTGGACTTTATTTTGCTAGATTGGGCTAATACGCCCTTTTGTTTTTATTGTTTGGGTGATCTTGGCTATGTTGTAGTTGGTTTTGGACCTATGCGCAATCGTTTTGTCTGGGGCCTTTAGCTTTATATTCTGTTTATTCGTTTGAAGCTTTTGGGCTTTGTTATTTCCTTTTGGACTTGTGAGTACTAAATACTCTTCTTGGGGTATGCCTCTCGTATATTGTACTATCTTTTTTCTTTTTATATGAATAGTAATTTTTTCAAAAAAAAAGCAATTTAGCTTCAGAAAAAAATCCATTGCATCTTTTTAATTCTTAAGTAACCTACAAAAAAATATGTCAAAAAAATTAAGGAAAGTTTAAGATCATACCAAAATTAATAATAATATAATATTAATATTAATAAAAATACAACCTTGAATTTAAATATCTAATAAACATATAATGATTTTTAAAATTAATTTGTATTTATAATTATGTCACTTTAAAAATAATCGTGTCAATCCATATTTGTCGTGTTCTCATATTTTATTAGTGTTAATCGTGTCATAAACGGGTTCGTGTCATAAATGGGTTCGTGTCACCCGCGGGTACAATCTTTTAACCCAAATACTACCCAATTATTAAACGGGTTGAAAATTTCAACCAGAACACGGCCCAAACACAATTAAGACAAATACAAACTGCTAATTTCCGTGTCGTATCTTGTCCGATTTGCGGATTATGTCAAAAATTCTTACCCCTACTAGCTTGTGACTAGTACTCTCCCTTTCTTTCATTCTAGCCACAAGACAGCCAATTGTGAGTGGAAACCAATGGTTTTAATGGCATTAATCCTTCGAGAGTCAAGATAATGAGCTGGTTAACTTTAACAGTCAAGTCATCATGACGTCGAGTGTTATTTAACACTAAAAAATATAGATCTTGGGAAGTCTGTGTAGATAGTTCAACCCATCCACAAAATTTCTATCAAGTCTATGTTTCCTATATATAGGGTTAAGGATATGTTAGAATAAACACAAACCTATCCGATCAATCGTTGCAAGATCAAGTCTTGATCGCCAAAGAATTTTGCATAGATATTTTCAATAAATGTTCAATCAACAACGGCACGAAGCTTTACAAATATGGGAGAAGATCCCTTTGGAGTAGGGGTGGGAATACGGGTTCACGGGTCGTGTTTGGGTCGTGTCGAGCTATGACACGATAAGAATTAACCCAACCCGAACACGACCCATTTATTATTCGTGTCAAAAACACCTAACCCGAACACGACACGATTATTAAACGGGTGACACGACTCGACACGCTAACACAAATAATAAACAGGTCATTTTCGGGTTTGACACAATTATGACACGTTTAAATGTTTTGACACGATTATGACACGTTTTAATGTTTTGACACGATTATGACACGTTTAAATGTTTTGACACGATTTTGACACGTTTAAATGTTATGACACGTTAACAGACACGATTATGACACGTTTAAATAATTAACACGATTATGACACGAATATATATTTCAATTTTCAACCTTTTTTTAAATAACAATAATCAAATATTTAAAATCCATCCATAACACAATAAAGAGTCTATTAAATACTAAGTCGCATACAAACTTCAATTCACAACACAGTAAAGAGTCCATTAAATATCAAGTCTTATACAAATTTCAATCCATAACATAATAAATAGTCTACTAATTTCCAAGTCTTAAACAAACTTCAATCCACAAAACACAATATCAAACAAACTTGAAATAGTCTCAACCACAACACAATAAAAAGTTCACTAAATACCAAGTCTCAAACAAACTTCATTACACAACATGATAAATAGTCAGTAGAACATCAAGTCTCAAACAAACTTCATTCCACAACACAATAAATAGTCTACTAAATACCAAGTTCCATACAAACTTTAAATTTAGAAAAAAAATCCATTTCAACTCCTTAACTCTTAAGCAACCTGTAAAAAAAATATATGTAAAAGATTATAGTTAATTTCAAGATAATATCAAAATTAAAATCATAATAACTTACACAATTAGTTTTACACTTACATAATTAAGACCTTCATTACATTTTAGAACTATCAGCCGATTCTCCAGCTTGTTGGTTGGTACTCAAGTTCAATATATTCTCAGTCAACTCATCTATCTTCAGACTTTCATCTTCTATAAAATCCAATTATTTATAAAATGATCAACTTAAATATTTATAAGCAAAAACTTATATATAGAAAGAGAGAAAAATTGTTAATAAGTTACCTTGTTGTCCAAACAACCAATCTCTAGTGCAAATCAAAGCCTCTACTATATTAGGTGTAAGAGCGCTTCTATATTGATCAAGAACTCGTCCACCAACACTAAAAGCCGACTCGGATGCAACTGTTGAAACAGGAATGCTTAAAATGTCACGAGCCATACATGCAAGATCAGGATAGCGAAATTGGTTTCCTTTCCAAAATAAGAGAATATCCAAATCGTTCATCCTTTCTGTCCTTGGTTCATCCAAATACATCTCTAATTGTGTCTTTCGAGTTAAAGTTGTCAGTTTAACATTGTGTAAATCATCAAATTCCTATAAATAAAATGAGAAATAAGAATCATCAATAAAATAAATAAATTTGTAACACAAAAATATATTTCTTGAAAAGTTTTGTACCTTCAGTAGAGCATCTTCCTCACTAGCATTCATAGTTGACAAGTCGTCTAAATTCATATCATCATGATTTGTAGATGAAGAAGGTGCACTACAAGCTGATTTTTTTTTTGGTACTCATTGTATAAAGAAAACAACTTCTCTCTAACTTTAGAAAACTCTAGATCAAAATCAACCCCATAAAGCTTTTCATATGCAAATTCAACAAATTGCAGTTTGTACCGTGGGTCCAGGATAACTGCTATAGCCAAAATAATGGAATAATTTGACCAATACTTCTCAAACTTAATTATCATGCGTTTGGCCATATCCATCAAATAGCTATGTTCACTTTCCAAGTGTTGCTTCAAAGTTAAATGAGCCACAAACACTTTAGGAAAGTACAACGATGAAGTTGGGTACTTTGAGCCAGAAAAAATACATGTAGTCTCATAGAACACACGCAAAAAGTTGGTAATTTTCTCCACTTTTAACCAATCCTCTGGAGAAGGACAATAAGTGTAGTTACAATCACTCAACATCATGTGATAAAAAGCTTGATTGTAATACAAGGCACTTTCAAGCATGAGATAAGTGGAATTCCATCTTGTAGGAACATCTTGCCTTAAACCCTTTTTACAATCTAAAGACACTTGTTTCACACATTCAAGAAAAGCCTTTTTTCTTCCTTGTGACCCTTTGACATATTTAATGCTCTCACGAATTTTCCATATTGCTTTATCTATTTCTTTCAAGCCCTTTTGAACAATCAAATTAAGGATATGAGCACAACAACGAATATGAAAGAAATCTCCATTGGATAATAATGCTTTCCTTAAATTTAATTGGGCTTTTAGAAAATCAACACAAGTATCATTAGATGTAGCATTATCCAAAGTGATTGAGAATATCTTTTTCTCAATTCCCCACTCACTTAGCAACTTAAATATTTTATCAGACAAAACAACACCGATGTGTGGAGGTAACAAGGCACAAAAGTTTATCACCTTCTTTTGTAAAACCCAATCTTTATCTAGAAAATGGGCTGTAAGACACAAGTACCCATCTGTAGTTATGGAAGTCCACAAATCAGAAGTTAAACATATCCTACCAGGTGCTTCCTCTAACATAGCTTTTATTTTAGACTTTTCCCTATTATATATCTTCAAAATATCAAGCTTGGCAGTTTTTCTACAAATGGACTTCACATCTTCATTCAAATAACTGAAAATTCTTCTAATACCATTATACTCAACAAACTGAAATGGTAAATCATGCATAACAATTGCAGTAGACAACATTTCACGAAAGACAAGAGGATCAAATCTAGGATTACGGATTCCCACAGTGCTATCAGTTTGGTTTATCATATACTAACCTATATCACGTGAATTTCTTCTCGGACAAGTCTCCACATGCCGCTTCAAATTACCCGTTCCATGCCGAGATTCAGAGAGATAAATTACTCCACATAATTTGCATTTAGATCTTTGCTTCTTATCTGGATATTCTTCCCTTGGTAGTATGTCAAAAAATTTCCAAACTACTGAAGTTAATTTTCTTTTGCGTGTCCCACTTTGACTTGTGCCTCCTTGTGTTACTTGTGTACTATATTCATTCTCAGTACCCATTTGAAAAATGTCATCCGCACTTGCTTCATTAGATTCCACTCTAACGGGTGAATTAATTCCCAAATTATCCATTTTTAAGGGCTAAAACTGCATAAAATTAGAAACAAAATCAGATTTAACAAAATAATAATTTATTAATTCATATTAAATATGCATATACATAAATTGCCGAATTAATCTTCAAAGTAATAACATTAAATGAACAAACCACAATGTAGAGATGATATGCAATTTATTATATGATTTATCATGTACATTACAATTCTAAATCAAAGAAAAGCTATATAACTATTTTCTTAGCAATATTTTAACTAACCATATATACATTTATATCTCTCACTGTGATTACACACTTTCAGCTTTACTTTCTGTTTAATCTAATGGGAGCCCTAATCAACTTGTTCTTGATCTTTAACTTGGAAAAGCTTATAAGGTTAGCTATAAATAAATAAATAAATAAATAAATAAATAAATAAATATATATATATATATATATATATATATATATATATATATATTATTTGACTCCAGATAGAGCTTCAAATATTTTTTCACGTCTACCTAACTATATCAATAATTCAACATGTCATCATGTCAGCTTTAGGATTTATATACATCTGGGATCATAAAGCAATCCAAGTTAGCTTCAGCTTTTACAATACAACAATAGATGCACAATTAAATAATTTAAATTAGAGCACTCAAAGTTCAGTATTAATTAGGTTAAATTAAATTTAATTATTTAATATTTTGTAATCATATAATTGTTGGTCGAGAGTAATAGATTGCATCTCCATACAGACATGTATAAAATCTTTACTCATGAGTGATAACTTTGCAGGATTACCGTTAATTGATTTTAATTTTTTATTATTTGAAAAAGTCGAACATCAAATCTAACCCATTAAATTCACCTGCTCTATTAACACGGCAGCAGCAGAAAGGAGCAGCCTGGAGGTGGCTGGTTGCTGCGAGGAGGAGGGTTGCCGCTTCGGTTGGATATGGTGGTGTCGCCACGAGGTGGAGTGAGAAGGAGCTGGATAGAGCAACCTGGAGGCAGACGATTGTCGCAAGGTGGAGGGCTGGAGCTTGGAGGCGATGCTGTCATTGAAGGGTGGACGGACGGACAGCAAGCTGGAGGAGGAGAGGCTGGGAGTTGAATAATTAAATTAAAGCACATGCTGCACGCCAAAAGGAGAAAAAAATCATTCACATTCCATTATCTTCTTCATGCAATTACAAATTTCTACAGGAGAAAGCATCCTTCGCATCGTTGATTTAACATTTAATTTAAGGCATCAAGGTAACTTCACTTAAAGTAATATATGCAATAAGCCAATAAGGGGAAAACACCACAAAAAGTTAAAAACAAAAGAAATCCCATCATAGTTCAAATTAAGCTTTATAAAGTAGTCATATATATGCCATAATTTTGTCTAGATGTTCAATAGTTGAAGGGTCATATAAGACACCACACTTGTCATTTCCTAATTTACCATTTTTTGTGTGATGACTGTGATATATTATGTCATTTTCTGTAAATGTAATGATAATGTGAAACCTTATATATTTCATATTATAAATAATTTCATATATATTTCATACAATAATAATTTGCTTATCATAATATCAATCTATATATATCTATTAAGGTTTCACATTACCATTATATAATATTGAACTTTAAAATTTAAAACTAACAGCTTAATCTTATGAATTTGACTTTATATATATATATATATATATATATATATATATATATATTCTAAATTATACATATTTTGTGTTAATACCTTTTTTTTTAAGTGCAAATCTACATGTAGAGAAAAGTTTGCTATATCATAAGTGATGTGTATATATATATATATATTCTAAATTATACATATTTTGTGTTAATACCTTTTTTTTTAAGTGCAAATCTACATGTAGAGAAAAGTTTGCTAAATCATAAGTGATGTATTATGTCATGTTCTACAAATTGATAAGGAAATTAAAAACATTTATAATATATAAAACGTTACATAATTTAACTAAGAAGACACATTCTGAATAGACTGGATGAAAGATTATTAAGTGCATATTTAAAAGGCAAACCTATGAATCAATAAATGAATGATGAACCCAAAAAACAAATCCATATATAAAATGAAGGATGATTATGTGAAATCTACATCAAACAAATTCATATATGTAAAAGTAAAAAACAAAAATCCATTTCATCTCCTTAACTTTTCAGCAACTTGTAAAAAAAATATATGTAAAAGATTATAGTTACAATATAAAAATTAAAATTATAATAACTTACATAATTAGTTTTACACTTACAGAATTAAGACCTTCATCACATTGTAGAACTATCAGCGGATTCTTCTGATTGTTGGTTGATACTCATGTTTATTATATTCTCAGTCAACTCATCTATCTTTAGACTCTCATCTTCTATAAAATCCAATTATTTATAAAATGATCAACTTAAATATTTATACGGTTGACTTTGGTATTCAATATGAAATTTGATTTAGGTTTTCGTTCTCAACTTATTTTTTTTTTTACCTTTCTTTATTAGTTTAAAATTCAAATTAATTTTTGACTTGTGTTTGTAATTTTACTGATTCAAAATTTAATTGTGTCAAATTGTCACTTTGTGTCTTTATGATATTATATTTTATTCAGATTATATGGGTCACTAAATTGGTTCGTGTCACTAAATTGGTTCGTGTCACTATACGGGTTCGTGTCACTAAACGGGTTCGTGTCATTATACGGGTTCGTGTCACTAAACGGGTTCGTGTCATTATACGGATTCGTGTCACTAAACTGGTTCGTGTCACCCGCGGGTTCAGACCCTCAACCCGAACACGACCCAATTATTAAACGGGTTGAAAATTTCAACCCAAACACGACCCAAACACGATTAAGATAAACCCAAACCCGCTAATTTGCGTGTTGTGTCGTGTCGGGTTCGCGGGTCTTGTCAAAAATTCCCACCCCTACTTTGGAGGTTAGGCTCATAAGCCGATAAATGTAGTAGACGCGAAAGTATTCGAGGAAGCGTAATGCAAAAGAGTTGATAAACACATAAATCAAGACAATTTACTAATAATTCGGTCGATCATGCAAGACTAAATTATTAGGCTTTACAATTATGATTCCACATGAATCACGCACAACTACGAAAAGATGAGGGAATTTCTCATTCAAAGTCATTAAAAGTCCGTTGTTACAACGAGTATATGATAGTTAAATGAGATAATTTCAAAAACTACCCTCGAGTTTTAACTTAATATCAAACAGAAACCATCTATACATTTTTAACCAATAAGACCCCTGAACTTGTATTCAAATCATCAACAGTGTTAATAAACAAATAAAAAGAGACATATACCCCTCTTCTCACATGCTTGCATATAGTTAAAATTACATAAGTCAAATATTGTAATAAAAGGACCGAAATACACATAAACTGTATAAAAATATTATTAAACAAGATAAAGTACATGGGCTATAAAAGTAAAAAATACCCTTAATTGAAGTTGAATTTGAAAAATGAAGATTGCATGAACTTTGTATCAACCATTTTTTTAATTGTTTTAAGAAACTGAAATGTCTCCGTCATTTTTAGGGACTCAGTAACAAAGTATTTTTTTAAGGACCCAGCCACAAGATGAAAAAAAAAAGGCTGTTTATGTAGTGTCTCACCTTCATAAAAAAATTTCTCACTTTTAGTTTCTTAAAAAAATTTTAAAAAGTGGTTTTAAAAGATTGGATGTAGTGTCTCATCTTCGTATACTATTTTTCAAAAAAATAATTAATTTTTTTATTTTTTTCAAAAAAGAGTATAATCTTCGTATCCAATGGTCATGCAATCTTCATTTTTCAAAATCAACTTCAATTAAGGGTATTTTTGACTTTTATAACCCATGTGCTTTATCTTGTTTAATAATATATTTATACAGTTTATGGGTATTTCGGTCATTTTATTACAATGTTTGACTTATGTAATTTCAACTATATGCAAGTATGTGAGAAGAGGGGTATATATGTCTTTTTGTTTGTTTATTAACGCTGTTGATGATTTGAATAAAAGTTCAAGGGTGTTATTGATTAAAAATGCATAGATGGTTTCTGCTTGGTATTAAGCCAAAACTCAAGGGTAGTTTTTGAAATTATCCCATAGTTAAATATTAAAATTCTAATCTCAACGAACTGGGAAAACAAAATTAAAAAAAAAAATATGATACTTTCAATTCTTGGAAAGTTTGGAGTTCTTAACATATTTAAAAACTGGAAATTAAAAAAATCCAACACCACAAACGTCCCTAAAATCCAAGTTTAAACAAGAAAGTTATTTAAGAAACAATTGTTTTTGAAAATGACAAAAACGACGTTTTGAAGGCCTAGATGACTGAATTTTCACAAAATACAAAGAGTAGAGTGAGGACCACAACGACATTGTGGGTTAATTATGATTGTTGGGCTCTTTCCAATCGAATTAAAACCTTTGTACAACAAAATTCCAATACCAACTAGGCCGGCTAAATTGCCTAAAACAAAATTGACTCAAAAACTTAAAACACAAATTTGGCCACTCTTTGAGATGCATGAGGGCACAAAAGAATTACTAAATTCTTGGATAGACTTTAAAAATAATATGAAGCACAAAATAAAACAAATGAGCCTTGAAGAAGCCAAGGATACGAGTTCTGAGGCCTATTCAGTAGAGAATAAAAATCCAAGTCTCCTCAGAAGAAATCAAAGCACCCTAAACCTAATAAAAAGGTTTGTTAATAAAAAAGAGCCCACTTTTAAAGGAAAAGACATTTTCATTTGGAAAATCTAGATATCATGCTAGCAACAGTAGATAACACTCACTGCAGCCCAACCCAGCCCACAAATAGATATGTCATTGGGTTTCAGGATGGCGGAGACTTGTTTGATTGTTAAGAAAACTGCTAGGAGGAGAAGAAATTATTGTTTATGTGTTTATAATTTATTTATATTTTTATTTAGAAGAGTTCTATTTAGTCTCAATTTTTTATGTAATTATCTTCGACCTCTTATTTAATGAGAATAAAATTGTTGACAATCTTTTATTACGCTTCATATTCAATTTCAAATATATTTACAGCAAACTTATTTAATAATTATTTGATTTTAAAGGTATTTGACATTTTCCCTCTTTCAATCTACTCTTTAATTAAACTATCATTTAAGCTTAATGATGTTTAACTGTTTTCTTTTCAAATTTGTAACTATTTGCATTTTGTAAATTTAAATACTAATATACCTGATACATAAATTTTTTTTAAAGATTTAAATTTAATCAACTTTTTCTCTCTATATTACTAAATTCTTCAAATTTATATCAACAAAAAAATCGAATTTTTTTTAAAGATTTAAATTTAATCAACTATGTCTCTCTATATTACTAAATTCTTCAAATTTATATCAACAAAAAAGTCGATCAAATTTTTATTAGTTTTGCCGTTTGAAAGGGAGAGAGAAAGAAAGAAAAATAGATGATATGATGTTTAGATCTAAAATTATGTAATGGGTTGAAATTCAAAGGGAAATGAAGATAATTGAATTGTAATTAATTGGAAGACAAAAAACACGAAAAGTTAAGAGAGATGATAAATATCACATTAGATTAGAGAGAAACTAGGGAAAAAGATTAGAGATATATAAGGAGAATGAGAGTTTTGCTTAAGTCAACTCCCTTGATATTAATTATTTTATTTATTATATTTTTATTATAATTTTATCCTTATTTAGTTTTAAGGTGGGGGCTAATGAGATAGAAAGTAGGGCTGAATAAAAACATTTTTTTATTAGTTACATTATACATCATAACTTTATATCTCAATTTTATATCCCAACTGAAATTACATGGGTCAATATGTCAACTGTCACCTTGGTTAGAATATAAAATTGTGATATAAAGTTAGAATATACAATATTACTCTTTTTTATTTATTATCATATTATTGTATTATACAACAAAATGAGGGTAAAACAGTCTTTTTACTCAAGATCATTAGATTCCCCCAACTTGGTGGGGTTGGGTCGAAGTTATGGCTGTCTCATTGGAGATCTATGTTTTTACCCTCTCTTTAAAAGATATAATTTAGGGTCCTAAAATTTGTATTATTAAATTAATATTGAAAACCAATGGCCTATTAGGTGTTTAACTATTGATCAAAATATAAAGATATAGCATAAGAATGAAAACTTGAGGGGTCTAGAAAATTACGCTGTAGTGTAAAGAATGGATTACGTAGTCGAAATTTAGACTAATAAAACATAATACTGCTCTAATTTCATGATCACACAATAATAAGAATACTAGAAACAAACACAAAATCTTAACATTTCTTAGATAATATCGTCCCCTCTTAAAATAAGTTTATGCTCCTTAATTATATATAATTAAATACTCGATAGTTGGCATAACTTAGACGGTAGTCGTTTTAACTTTTGGCATCTCAACCATATATATTCATAAGCGTCTAGATCCAGTCAACCTTATATTATATAAAAACCACAAAAAGTTAAACCGGGTCACTAAACTTGTCCTATTTTTCTGTATGTAGCAATAATTAATTTATTTACACATAAATTACATAACATGGATATATATAAAAACCCGTCTTGGTGCCGAAGCCATTAATTACTAGAATCCGGATTATGACCCGCTAATGAATGGCCGCTTTGCGTGTGGGATATAAATTACATATAATATTACCTTTACTTCAAATCAGACAAAAGTTTTATCGTTAGATACAATTACTTGAAAGAGAAATCATATACACATGAATCCATTTATGTACCAATATATGCACAAACAAGGCAGTTGCTAGAAAGGAGAAAATTAATTAAAAGAGAGTGACAATGCTAGGGACAAGGCCTGGTGAAACTGAGGCACAAACAGAGTCTATGTATGAAGTGTATGATAGGAAAACTGAATTGAAAGCTTTTGATGATACAAAAGCTGGTGTCAAGGGACTTGTTGATGCTGGAATAACTAAAGTTCCACGTATATTCAAGCGGGAAGAGACTATCATCCGAGAGAAATCATCAGATATCTCACAATTAAGCATCCCAATTATAGACCTCCAAGGCATGTTTAAAGATCCGATAACACATACTGAGATTGTTAACAGAGTTCGTGAGGCAAGCGAGAAATGGGGTTTCTTTCAGTTGATCAATCATGGTATTTCAATCAGTGTCTTGAATGAGATCGAAAATGGGATGAGAAGATTTCATGAGCAAGAAACTGAGCTTAAGAAAGAGTTTTATACAAGAGATTTCAAGAAAAAGGTTTATTTTATGTCCAATTTTGATCTGTACCAAACTCCAGCAGCTAGTTGGAAAGATACTTTTGGTTGCTTTTTGGCTCCTTATTCACCCAACCCAGAAGATTTACCCGATGCCTGCAGGTACAAATACTAATTGCTGATTATGCTATAATTATATTTTTTCCGCCTACATATATATATATATATATATATATATATATATATATATATTTATATGCTTAGTCGCCTTGGCACACTAAAGATAGTTTATGGAAATTTGCAGAGGTATAGTGTTGGAATACAAAAGTCATGTCATGAGATTGGGGCATACGGTGTTGGAGTTACTATCAGAGGCTCTTGGGCTCAATCCCAGCCATTTGAAGGAAATGAATTGTACGGAGTGTCTTCTCCTTCAAGGTAATTACTACCCATCATGCCCTGAACCAGAATTGACCCTGGGCGCTACCAAACATACTGATGGTAGCTTCATCACCATACTTTCACAAGACCAGATGGGAGGCCTCCAGGTTCTTCATGAAAATCAATGGGTTGATGTCCCTTCCATTGATGGAGCTCTCGTGGTGAACATTGGAGACCTTCTACAGGTAATTACGTTCTTTAATCAACTGAAATTTACATTTCTTTTTTGTTTTTGTGCTGCTCTTATAATGTCATATTGTTTTAAGAGTTTTTATATCCTTTTGTGCAGCTAATTTCTAATGACAAGTTCATTAGCGCCATTCATAGAGTATTAGTAACAAATGTAGGTGCGAGGGTTTCAGTTGCATGTTTCTTCACAGCGGAAATATCACATAGTATCCCTAAATTTATTGGACCAATAAAAGAGCTGCTATCAGATGATAATCCCCCAATTTACAGAGAAACAGATGTGAAGGACTACAAGAGAATTTTGTTCCTGAAAGGGCTTGATGGGACCTCTCCTCTACAGCATTTCAAGCTATAAGTTGACAATCATGACGATTTAAGGTTGAATTTGCTACTTGCGGAGTTGTTGATATTTCTTATCCTATATTGATTCCTAAATCATGGCTTGGGAAATTTGCAGCGTTTATTTTCTTCAATAGTCCTTGATATCTTTAAGGCTTATATATGTACACTGTCAATGAGTACCAAGACTGTTATAAGTATTTGGCATTGTTAAATGAAATATTAGTTTGTGAATGACAAACTCCAATGAAAAATAGAAGATTGAAGCATTAATTAAGCCCAAAATGCAGGCTCTCTTTGAGCTCACATCGGAGGATCAATTTTGATGCCTTAATTAGCTCCCACATATTATATATGATATTGTCCGCTTTAAATCTATAAAATGCATGATTTTGCTTTTGGAATCACCCAAAAGGTCTTCTGTCTCTTACATACATAGCTCTTGACTCTAGCTAACCGAGAGTGACATATAATTTTGAAGTAAAACTCCATTTGGTATTATAGTTTTGCTCCACAAAGACACAACATAGGTGATTAATTAGGAAATCTTTATGTATTATGTAACACTTAAAATTTAAGTCAAAGATTTGTATATTGAAGAACCATAAAACTAATTACTTTCTTAAGCCACATTCTATCATGCTTTACTAGAGAGAATCAAATATTTCAAACTAGTAGGAAATAAATTGCATGCTAACTGACATCTTCCCCAAGCTTTACCTATCCCCAGTTCGTTTGATGAGTTGCTTAAACACAAGCTGAGGCTGAAGTGCAGGGAAACAAGTTCAATCTACTTCCACTACACTTGAGCTTGTAAGAGTGACATTAAATAGGATAACAGGCTAATTGATGAGTACTCCATATCAGCTCTCACAAGTGTCTGAACAGCTAAATCTTTAAACTCACCAGTCACTACATCGTCAACATATTTAACAGCATATATTCTATCTCTGTTTTACGAAAAATTATTTTTTTCTGAATTATTGTGACTCTAATGAATCCTTAGTTGTAGTCTCCTTCAGGTTAATTTCTTCCTTCTTCATGCATATATTTCACCTCCCGTACTTTACTTCCTAATTAAGAAATACTTTCTAGATTACTCGGTTAATTGATTGACACGACCCACCCTTTGCTACATGGATAAATCGTGCCTAAAACTGTTCACTAAGAGAACGATCTTTCAATTAACTATTTTCCTACACTTTTTGCTCTGCCACTCTGATAAAACTATTCATAAAAAAATATTTCTAGTTCAGGTCTTTTATGTAAAATACTAAAAAAATACTCAGAAAATTTTTAATGAAAAACCGGCAGAGTTTCCCCTATAATTTGAACAAAACTCCCTACAGAAGAACACACATTTTTACACTTCTAAATTATTTCTCATCCCAACTTCTTTTGGAACTTTCGTCCTTATCAATCACAATATACTAAAAGATAAATAATTTATACTTAGTATACTTGATATTTAAAAATTTATACAAGATACATAAAAATATAATACTTTTAATGCATTAAAAATTATTATACATCGTGTGACCTTCCTTAGCATCAGAGACAGCTTAGCATCAAATCTGTAGTACTTGGTTGAGAAAAAGAATAGGAAAAGAGTGAGCTAAAGGCCCAGTGAGTGGATAAATTTTATTATATAAAATATTACCTTCTTTCTTTCGTACAACTCATTTCTTGAATAAAACTTTATGTTATAAAATCTCATTTTTCTTAAAACAATATACAACGTTTAATCACCTTTAAAAGAGAACCGGTAAACTTTTCTTTTCGAAATAACGTATAAACGACTGTACAAGTTTATTAACCTTTTGTAAAGAAAATGCTTTATATAATTCTTTAACTTACTTACCAGAATAACTTAATATTCTTAAGTTATATAAGCAAATAATAAATTGTATGACTATGACTATCTCATTAAAAAAAAAAAAAACCATATAATCCATTTCTGACTAGAAAATCTCAGCTCATATTTATACTTAAGAAAAGTCTATCGTACTTGTTAAAATGTCATCAAATCTCTCATAGAATTTTTAAAACAAATAACTTCTAATTAAAAATCTTCAACATACAATTGCTTGATTCTATACTCTTTAAAAAAAAAAAAGGTGAAAAGAATGCATATTTCCTCAATCTTATAAAATAAAGCTCATGATGATATGCTAAAATCATCGCTTCAGTTATTTATTATACAAAACATAATTTCCTTAAAAATCTTCTTTCAAAAGAAACTTTTGTGAATAATGCTTCTTTCTCAAACTAACTCATATAAATATATTTAAAACTCTTTTCATTATACTAACCAAGTACCCTTGAAGCTGTCTGATCCTGTCTGGCAAGATCTAATATTGCACAGGCAGAGCTATCTGAATTTCCTCATACCTGGTGAGATCTACATCATGCAGGCAGAGCTATCTGTACTTGGCAAGATCTGACATCGCACAGGCCTACTATCTAGTCATACGCATGCGTAGAGCTGGCCCTAAAGGGCTAAAGCGCCCAGATCACACGACCCAAAGCCTTTATGTGTGTCTGAACGGACCCCAAAGGCCTCTATCTGTTTAACTTTTTGTCTGAAATCTGCTGTCTTACTGTCTAAGTGAGCTGGGTACTAGCTTAGTATAATATAACTAAACTTTCTTATTTTTATTAAAAACTGATTTCATATGCTAAACTTTCTCTTTTCAAGCAAATTTATCCAAAATCTGAAAATTTTATACATGCTAAAACTGAAAATATTTGTATTAGTTGAATTAATCTATGACAAACATTTAAAAGGACATTTCTAAATACTTTAGGAAATCCTTGAGTCAAATGACTATGAAAACTTTAAATATCAATAGTTTCACAATTTCTTTAAATTTACGAATTATAACTTTCTGAAAACTAAAATGCACTTCAAATATAAAATCTGTTTTTTCTTTTTTAAATGTTATATCTTTGTTCAAAACTAATTTTAAAACTAAAATTCATGTCTACAACCATTTTGAAAACTAGCTTTGAAATAACTTAATGATTGAAAGCAAGTATAACAAATGAGTCTACCTATCCTCAAGAAATACAAAAGAAACTAACTTGAATTCTTCTAAATTCGCTGAAATTCTCAAAAATTCTATAAAATGCTAAATAAACATAACTAAGTAAATACTAAAACATATTTATTAATTATCTAGAAAAATAAATCTTCTACTCTCTCTAAAACTTTCTAAAATATCTATAAAATAACATTTAGAGAAATCATTATAACCCATAAAATAAAATACTTTTCTACTCACTAATTTGCTTGCACAACTCGGTTAGCTCGCAGTTGATTCCAAAGTCAATGGTCCATTTAGCTGGCCACATCCTTCAACAAAGAATTTGTCCTTCCTTGTCCTAACATCATAAAAAAGCTCATCATATCATATTCAATTCATAATCAACTTGAATGTTTCAAATTCCTAATATCCAACTTCACATCTTAATCCAATCAATCCTAATTAACTCTATTTCCAAACTTCTTAAACAGAGCAGTTCTTGTTCTTTGATTTTTAATAAATAATTAACTCATCCAAATGGTCTAATATTTTATAAAGATCTTTTACACATAGATATCTAATGCCATAGAAAATTTCATAGGGTTCTATGTTCATTACGTACTTCAAAATCTTCATGTTTTCAGATACAAAAATTCTGTAAATTCGTTTCCAAAACTAACCTCTATCTTTTCCAAAATACATGATAATTTGTAATAAATTCCTAAAATCACAAAACTCTGTAAATTTAAACTAGACATATATACAAACTCGTATCCCAAATTTCATAATTTTTGAAGACTTCTGGATACTTCAAATAACTTACCCAAAACTGATTTTTATCAAAAAAACTGAATTTTCAGTAGTAAACAATTAATTTCGAAAATTCATATAAAATTGCATACTCAACATTTTTTAATGAATCCAACTTTAAACAAATCCTTATAATGTCTATTTTAACATATATAAATTTGAGAATCATATTCAAAGCCAACAAACTGCAGAAATTTTCGAAATATACACTGTTCATAGAACCCTGGATTTAATTTCAACATCTTAAACCTTCAAATTCACCAAGACAAACTATAAATATCAAGAAAATGATCAATTATCTTAAATAAGACTTCAATTCCATCTTGATCTTCCTTCTCTCTCTCCAGCTTCTCTCTCTAAAAATTCTGGTTTTTCTTCTTCAACAACCCCTTCTTTCCTTTTCTCTTCATCCCGTCACTCCTCTCCATCTCTCTAGAATTGCCTTCTTCTTTTTTTTTTTCTTGTTTATATAATTTTGTTAAGTGGGTTGGGCTAATATATGGAGTGGGCTTGGCTTCTTGTAAATGTGCCCAAAGAGTGGGTTGTTTCATTTATCTTTTTAATTAAGAATAATTATGCATGTAACAGAAGAAAAAATAATTGATTACAGATAAATTAAATCAAGTTAAAAACTTAAAGCGCATAGTAGAAAATTATTGAACTATACACAAAAAATTAAAAATTAAAAATTAAAAAAATTCCAATACATGGCAGATACATATTGACAATAACTCTACTAAAGAGACTACAATCCGAAGAAGCGCCTACAGGCTTCAAAGATCTTGTACTTCCCCTTCACATAATTGGATTCACTCTGTGGTGCGAGCAGACTTTCTTCATCCACAACTTGATGATCAGCATTATCATGATTATCGATCCTGCAATATTCCGGCGAAGGAATTGCCGTTGCCCTCATGGAAAATGCTCTTCTAACTGCACTTTCAAGTGCTGATGGATCGTCAGCCCTCATTGAAGCTGTTTTTCTCAGTACCTTATCAAACCCTGCTGAGTTTCCCTTTCCAGGTGGCCTTAATGTTGCATATGCATGAACTGCAGCTGAAGAGTTTCTGCTCAACTTCACACCAAATAGCATCTCTGTATCGTCTTCAAAATCATCATCATCACCTGCAACTAATGAGTCATAGGAGTGTGAAGTTTTTATACTAAAATTAGAGGTGGACATTGGAGTTTGAGGAGGGGAATGATTAAAAAGATCAAGTAAACTTGTTTTCTTGGTGCAGATTAGTTTAGTCTTGGAGTACCCTTCATGTTTTCTGATCTTCGGTATCATATTAGGGTAGTTGTTGGCATAATTCGAAGGCAATTATAGAGGTGGAGGCAAGTGTTACAGGCGGCTAAGAGCACACTAACAAATTATATGTTTGATTTAAATGATGTTAGAGATTAATTAACTATATTAATGTTGAATGATAAAGGATTGACAAATTGGAAATCACATTTGCAGAAACGTGGCTCTGAAAGGAGCTTTTCAACAATGACATATTGGTCATCCTAACGGTGACAAAGTTCGGCACATTGATGACGGACTTAATGCTTTGCCTAGGATCTTAAATCAATAAACTGAGGCCAAGCTCAAGAAATAATGAAAACCGTTACATTAATAATTTTTGTAAAAACAAACTTATGTGAATAAAATCTCACTCATTCTCCTCTACATTTTCAAGTAATTTTTTGTCACTATCAACTTATAGCGACGAGTATTGTAAATAGACAACCATAATAAAAAACAAAATTCTCCAATTATATTATTTAATTTCTATTACATGTGACAGCATAAGATGTATTATAAAATGATTTTCATAATTATTTATGTTGTATTTATAATATTATACGCCAATTGATAATATATATGAATATGACTTTTTAACAAAAATAATTTCCATATTCTTTTATATGTTTATATCGCTAATGTTGATAAAGCCTTTATTTTTGTATTAAAGTTGATGTACATATGATTGACAGTATAAAAGCTTTTTTTCCCAAGTGAAAGTCGCGCGAGTATGTGAAACCGCCGGACCAGAAAGTGATATTCCTTTTTTTTTTTTAACTTTTCAAATTTAAATGCGAATGATTGGCAGAAAAGAATTTGAGAAAAACCAATGTTAATCTCAACTGTAATTTAGGATATATTTTCTTATGTAAGCATGTCTTCAGAATTCATTATGGTGATCTCACTTGAGTTGTCTATAAAACCACAATTCAACTAATTTTGCTTTCAATATGTGCGATTGCGTTAATTTAAGCGCAACATTAGATATAAGACCTATTTGTAAGACCCAAGTCAGACATGACGCAAGATCGATTTGTGGGTAAAAATTAAAAATAAATAAAAATATTTTAATAAATGGTGCAATAATCAGAAAGTCATTGATATTGTATCTCTTTGAAGTGTAGGAGAAATATTTGTTGTTCAATTGATTGTACATGTAGTAGTACTCATGTTAATTTAAAGGATGACAAAGACAAATATTTCTAACATTTGTTGGAAACTATATCAACTAATTCATTAGCATTATTCTTATAAACTCTTTATTGAAAACTTAACTATATAAATTGATGGGACATAATATGTTAGAAGACTAACTTTAAAAAATTAGTAATATAATCAAGATCAAGGATGTAATAATCATAAAATAATATTACATTAATTTATATAGTTAACTTTTTGTAACGAGTTAATAGGTGTAAAATAACTCCTAATAATTTCTATGGATCCATAGGGTTAATAAAACATCATAATAGTTTTGATCTTTTGGGAAACCTATCTATTAGACTATGTGGTCTGTTCCTTTTTCAGTATGTTAAATTAATTCATGGACCCAAGGTTCTGAAAACAGAAACATCATTAAAAAATCAATTTAGATAATCACTGATGGAGGATTTCATAATGATTTCCATAGCTGTGAAATTATTGTACACGTTTCAACTAATATTAAAAGATTCTATAATTTTTTTTATTCAAATAATTCTCAATCTCTACAAGAACACATGTTAAACTACCAAACGAAAAAAAAAATTCCATCCCAATATTACCTATGGTCCCTGAGGGCATATGTTAAGACCTATAAATTTGTATATTCTTATTACGACAATCATTGTATCATCTAAAAAAATTTATTATCAAACTTATTAATATCATAATATAATTAATTTAACACATTTTCGTACGTAGTTGATTTAATGACCACTATAATTAAAATATAACCTGCTTTGTGTCAAGCATACATCAAAGTCTGTATACATTTACAAACTCTACATACGAAATTTGTATACAAAG
This sequence comes from Boswellia sacra, assembly GCA_013180625.2. NCBI lineage: Eukaryota > Viridiplantae > Streptophyta > Magnoliopsida > Sapindales > Burseraceae > Boswellia > Boswellia sacra. The sequence continues at coordinate 138,944 of SNVD02002485.1, read as the reverse complement.
TTGATGTGATATCAAGTGAGTAAAAAGAGTAATATGAGTTGTCAATGTAATAAATGCTGATGAGACATATGGCATTGGAGGATTTATGTGGCATTGGAGGATTTATGCTACATCAACCCTATATACAAACATTGTTCACAAACTTTATAAGTGTAAAATTACTAAGTAAAGCTACCTAAATTTTATATAAATAAAAATACATCAAAATGCTTAAAATATAGTGCGAAGTAGTGTTGTAAACTTGTAATCTTTGTTTTCTAATCCCGAATTCGGAGCTTCCTTTATTAACAATTTTTGACCCTTTTTTCGATGTTTTGGAAAGATGGCGTAAAACAAGAAAATGAACTTTGAAAATATAGTAGTGAAGAAACAATACGTTGAATTTACTGGTGAGAAGATGGTGCCGAATACAAGTGGCAAAGACAACCAGACCTTTGATTTGACTCAAATCAAAAGAAAGAAAGCCATTTGGATTCATAGTTCACAGTCATGTGGTTTCGACCTTGCAGATTCTTTGTCTGTGTGAAGTTTGTGGCTCAACTTGTGTAGTATAGGCAGAGAAGTTGCATAGGCACACAGTCGGAGCGCTAGATGCATATCAAATGCAGTGTGAGACATGTGAAGACAGTGACCTGGCGCCGTCGGGCAAGGAGAGTTGCACAGGAGCTCAAATGGTCTTGTGCAGTGATGAACACTTAAATATGTATATTTAATAAGAGCTTAGTTCATCATATTGCATTAATAGTGTCATTAAATTCCTCAACTTAAGCATATTTGTAGTCTTTGCATCTTTGGAATTAACTTCCTCTTAATTTTGGTTTTATTACAGGTTCGGTAAAATGGGCATAACTCTCTATTTATAGATCAGAATGGTGTAATTCTTAATGTTTTGGAAAGGTGATTAAATTATCTACAAGATTGTATTTCATAAGCATCATCAAATTCGGGCTCTTAGTGGACCAAAATGGGCTTGAAGTGAACCCATCTGCATATTCGACCCAGTCTGACCAGGCCTCAGTATTTGGACTATATCTCTCAAAATATGTATCCAAATTGTGCAAATAAATATGTTCTAGAAAGCTGAGAGAAATATCTACAAGTTTAATGAAGCATGTGATTAAAATGCTCAATATTTCAATGTCAAAATCGGTGGTCAAAGTGGTGCACCTTATGATCCCAATGGTCAAAGTTAGTTCACCTAACATTTGACAACTATTCCTTTGTAATTTGACAAGTTTGCGCCTGAATGTATCTATAAATAGAGGTGCCTTGTGACACATTAGGGCATCTTGGCCTTTGCTAGGATCTTGTATTGTGTTTCTCTATTGTGTTTTAATGTTATTAATGAATTTTCTTTTTCTTGCATTTTGTATTCTTTCTCTTATAATGTCTTGCTAATTTCTCTCCTGCTAAGGTGAAAGGGTGAAACCCTTGATATGAGAGTAAGGACTCTCTAACCCTTAATATGTGCTTAATAACATAATCTTATGTTGTTTATATGATTTATATTTATTTTCTTAATCAATCTTGACACCACTCGTAAAGTGGAGGTCTTGATCCATTGTAGACAATCCTTGGCACATCAAATGCTTGGATCCTTTCTAGATGTCGTATGGTTCTTCCTTACCGACATGAATCTAGTTAGGAACCTTGATTTGTTGTAGACATATGGAGATTGGCACATTGGATGCTTGAACCCATTTACAAGAAATGGTATAAATATTGGTAACGAAGCAAATATAATTCATATAACTAAAACGGGTTGTTTACCCTTATTTGAAATATCAAAGGCAGATCCCCTAACCTTAGCTCTCATTATTATTGTGTGAATTTCTTTTATGTTATTCTTATTTATTGTTTAAGAATTTGTTCTCTAGTCATACTTGTTGATATTATCTTGCCATCCCTTTGAATCATCCATACCATATTTGTTTACTTTATAATTTGTAGCGCTAAAATTCCCTTCCTTATGGATCGACCCCAGTCTCACCGGGTTTATTACTTCGACACTCCTATACTTGGGAGGCAATCCTATTTTCGGATGTGTCAAGTCTTTGGCGCCGTTGCCGGGGAAGTTAAAATTTGGCGTACAAAGTTGTAAGTATTTTCTTTTCTCATTTTTTATTTTCATTTTTCTTGCATGTGTTCATCTTTTCTTTCTTTTTGCATTAGTTGGTAGAATTGTTAGGAGTCACTCATCTTCCTTAAAAACATGCTCAAACCTAACTTAGAACATTAATGGACTACATAAATCGTAAAACTTGTGCACAATCATGCATAGTCTTCCCTCATGATGCAATATATTTCAACCATGAACCGGATTTCATTCAATTCTTACCTCACTTTCATGGCCTAGATGTTGAAAACCCATATTTGCACTTAAGAGAATTTGAAGAGTTTTGTAACACATATAGTGACCTAAATTGTAGCATAAACATCTTTAGATTAAAGATTTTTCCTTTTTCTTTAAAAGATAAAGCTAAAACATGGCTACAAAATCTTACGTCAGGATCCATTAACTCATGGGATGAAATGCAACAACAATTTCTTAAAAAATTCTTTCCTACCTATAGAACAAATTCTCTCAAAAGGCAAATCATCAATTTCACTCAAAAATAAGGAGAGACCTTTTACCAATGTTGGGATAGGTATAAAGATTTGCTTAATACTTGTCCTCACCATGGTTTGGAAACATGGAGACTAGTTTTAATTTTCTATGAAGGTCTTACACATCAAGCTAGGCATATGGTAGAATTAATGTGTAATGGACAATTTGAAAATAAAGACCCTGATGAAGCCATGGATTTCCTAGACTTACTAGCGAAAAATGCCTAAAATTGGAACAATGTTGGCACCTATGGGGTACTAAGAACATCTAGTAAAGGCATTTATAACTTTAGGGAGAATCTTGACTTTTAAGCCAAATATACATCCCTAGCTAGAAAAGTCGAGGATTTAGAAATGTGGTCTATACAAGAAATTGTCTGTCACACTTGTAATTCTAGTGATCATCCTACGGATGATTGTCCAATTGTGTCTACCTTTAGGAAAAATCTCCATGAACAAACCAATGTTTTAAAAACTTTTCAAAGGTCAAATCCTAATCCTTACAAACAAAATTTTGGATGGAAAAATCACTTGAATTTTGATTGGAGGAATGATAATCATGCACAATCTTACCAACCTCCCTTTCAATCATATCAAAATTTTCAAAAATCTCATGATCATGCATCTTATAAAGATCTTGAAGAAACATTGAATTCATTTATTGCAAAGCAAGAGGCTTTTAATAGTCAAACTGCTCAGACTATGGCGAACTTGAATGATGTTCTTGAAAAACTTGCATTTGCACTTAGTATTCATGAGAAATGTGAGTTTCCATCTCAACTCGAGCCAAACCTCATCAATCCACATGTGAGTAATCCAAGTGGCCAACATCTAGACAAAGATTCGGTAAGTACTCTTCACGAAGGTAAGGTTGATAAAGAACATATTCTTAACCCTTATGAGAAAGATGATGAATCAATCTCAAAGGGTAATGAAGAGGTTAATAAGCCTACACCTAACAAAGAAAAGATTGAATCTTCACTTATGCACTCATGTCATCATGCAAAAGAACTTAAACAAAATTTTGACATTAATGAATTTTTCAAGCATGATGAAAATGAGGAAGCTAATAGGACTAAAACTGATGTGGAAGACTATATCCAAAATGAGAATTTTTCAAGTTCTTCAGAAATTGGGTTAACTAGTTCATTTGAACCAAGTATTCAACTAGTGCCCATTGCTTCTAAAGAACTCTCATTACTTGATTTTATACAGGTGAAGGAGATTAAGAGTTGGGAGCCATGTTTTGAAAAAAAGCAGGAAGATACATCTACACTCAAGAATGCATGCTTTAAGGACAAACAAACTCAATCAGTGGTAATCTCTTCCATTCTCACAAATAAAGGAAAAAGACAGGTACCACCTCAATGGCATATTTTCGACCGTGGTAAATTACTTTCGAAGAGATTCCTCTTTTGGCCTTTTTTCACGACTAACCAAATTTTATCCGTTTGTGCCATGTTTTATTCTTGATTTTTGTTATCATTTCTAGTTTGTTCTTATTTTATTTTATTTGCGTGTTTGCATTTTGTTTTCCAGTCAAGTAGCGGATACGGTACTCCGTGATTTTTAAAGTCGGTTTTTCAGTTCCCTAAAAACTGTTGCTCACCTTGCATCCATTTTCTTTTCTTCTCTCTCATTTTCTTCATAGTCTTGGGAATCTGACTCAAAACGACCCTGTTTGCCAGTTTATAAGAAAACTGGATGGGAAGCATATCCCCAACTCATAGAAGGTGTTTAAGCCGTTTCTGGACGTAAAACCAGAGGAAGATGTGAGCCACAGTCACAACTACCTATACACATGCATGTGTGCCATCAATTTTAAATTTCTTATCTTTTATTTTATTTATAGCATTTTATTTTATGAGTCTTTCAGGTCATCTCTCTTGAATAACAGAAGCTTCAGGTAATGTCTCCTATACTTTATCTCTCTACATTTAAACATTGAGGACAATGTTTCATTTGGTTGGGGGGGAAGGATAGTAGACATAAGTATGTTTTGAATTTTCTTTTTCTTGCAAAAAAAAAAAGCGAGTTAGTAATTAGATTCAGAGTGCGGCGTAAGGAGTTCAAATCCTCTTGAGACGCATTCTGGGTCAGGAATGGCAGAGTAAGGAGGACCAGTTTGAACTCTTGAAACCCATTCTAACCAATTTATCATTTTATTTTGATTTTGTGAACTCATTTTAGCTAACTTGATATTATTTAGTCTTGATTTTTGAATTTTATAACAAGGAGGTCTTATTCATTTCACTTTGAATTATTCAAATCTATGAACTCTCACAACATTATCATTTAATAAACTGTGTGCTTATGTACTCGTTAAGCAAGTATTCATGAACCTTTCTTCACACACACACATACCTTGATGCATGATTGTGGGTGACGAAATGAAATGTTACAATATTTGAGTTCTTTTATTTTGTTTAGGATAACAACACAAAGGAAGAGGAAAGTTAAAAAAAAAAGTGAAAGCAAAAAAAAAAAGAAAGGTAAAAAAAAAAGAGAGTAATTGTGGATAAGTTTGGTCTCGTAGCCTCCTTAATTCGAGCAATTAAGCCCGAGGGTGTCTCAACACCTAATACCCTAAGACCAACTGGTTTGGGAGCTATTGGCCCAAAGCTCGCTACATGGATTAAGGAGAAAGCTTAATGGGATTGAACATTGCACTATCCACAAGTTTCTAAGCAAAAATAAAGCATCGGCAACCCGAGTCGTTCAGCTCGAAGGGGTGTCTTAACACCTAATGCCCTAAGGCCAACTGGTCTGGGAGTCATTAGCCTAAGGCTCGCTACATGGGTTAAAGATGCATTCCTTCAAAAAAAACAAAAAGAGAGAGAAAAAAAATATATATATAAAATGAATAAATGCCCCTTACCTAAGGTTGTTAGCTTTAACAAATATTAGAACCGATATGGCTTCTTTCTAATAAGCGCCATAGTCATGTGTTGACTGAGCACAAAAAGAAGGTTTATAGATATCTTGACCAAAGGGTACGTGAGTCATAAAAAAAAATAATAATAATTGATTGAGAGTTTGTTTATTTGGATAAAATCAAGGAGAGTGCAATAATGACCACCTTGGATGTAAAATTCTATAAATCACTTCTAAATAATAACGCTTTAATTGCTAGGGACAAGCAATAATCTAGTTGGGGGGTGTGATGAACACTTAAATATGTATGTTTAATAAGAGCTTAGTTCATCATATTAGTAGTGTCATTAAATTCCTCAACTTAAGCATATTTGTAGTCTTTGCATCTTTGGAATTAACTTCCTCTTAATTTTAGTTTTGTTACTAGTTCGGTAAATTGGGCATAACTCTCTATTTATAGATCAGAATGGTGCAATTCTTAATTTTTTGGAAAGCTGATTAAATTATCTACAGGATTGTAATCAGAAGAATCGTCAAATTCGGGCTCTTAGTGGACCAAAAATGGGCTTGGAGTGAACCCATCTGCAGATTCGATCTAATCTGATCAGGCCTCAGTATTTGGACCATATCTCTCAAAATACGTATCCAAATTGTGCAAATAAATATTTTCTAGAAAGCTGAGAGAAATATCTACAACTTTCATGAAGACATGTGATTAAAATGCTTAATATTTCAATGTCAAAATCGGTGGTCAAAGTGGTGCACCTAATGATCCCAATGGTCAAAGTTAGTTCACCTGACATTTGACAACTATTCCTTTGTAATTTGACAAGTTTGCCCCTGAATGTATCTATAAATAGAGGTGCCTTGTGACCCATTAGGGCATCTTGGCCTTTGCTGGGATCTTGTATTGTGTTTCTCTCTTATGTTTTAATGTTATTAATGAATTTCCTTTTTCTTGCATTTTGTATTCTTTCTCTTATAATGTCTTGCTAATTTCTCTCTTGCTAAGATGAAAGGGTGAAACCCTTGATATGAGAGTAAGGACTCTCTAACCCTTAATATGTGCTTAATAAACATAATCTTATGTTGTTTATATGATTTATATTTATTTTCTTAATCAATCTTGACACCACTCGTAAAGTGGAGGTCTTGATCCATTGTAGACAATCCTTGGCACATCAAATGCTTGGATCCTTTCTAGATGTCGTATGGTTCTTTCTTACCGACACGAATCTAGTTAAGAACCTTGATTTGTTGTAGACATATGGAGATTGGCACATTGGATGCTTGAACCCATTTACAAGAAATGGTATAAATATTGGTAACGAAGCAAATATAATTCATATAACTAAAACGGGTTGTTTACCCTTATTTGAAATATCAAAGGCAGATCCCCTAACCTTAGCTCTCATTATTATTGTGTGAATTTCTTTTGTGTTATTCTTATTTATTATTTAAGAATTTGTTCTCTAGTCATACTTGTTGATATTATCTTGCCATCCCTTTGAATCATCCATACCATATTTGTTTACTTTATAATTTGTAGCGCTAAAATTCACTTCCTCGTGAATCGACCCCAATCTCACCGGGTTTATTACTTCGACACTCCTATACTTGGGAGGCAATCCTATTTTCGGATGTGTCATGCAGGATCATCGATTCTGGGTTGGCGGATGCATATGGGCAGAGAGTTGGCACAGGAGCACGAGTTTAGTGGCGTAGGAGTGCGAGTCTGTTTCCTGGTATAATCAAGATTTCTTGCCACGCAAGAAATTGGCCTATTAGCCTTGGACTATAAATAAGAGATGTGTTTTTCAGTGTAAAAGAGATCAAAGAGTACAGAGAAAAAAAATAGAAAAAGAAATGGAGTTAGGGTTTAGAGAGATTGGGAATTTCTTGGAGAGAAGGAAATTGAAATTGTTCTAGTTGTCCCTATAAACACTCGTGTATCTCTTGTTTTTTCACCATAATGGATTGATCATCATCAGTAACTGGATGTAGGATCACGTTTTGTGATATGAACTAGTATAAATTCTTGTGTCCTTGTGTTCATACTGTGTTTTTATTTTGCTTGGGTGTATGTTAATTCTCTTGGACTAATTCCGCATTAAGTCTCTTATGAGTGTGTATGCTACTCTTCTTTACAACAAACTGGTATCAGAGCCTGGTTACAACTGTTAGGAGATCTTTGGTGGCCAAAAGTTCTTCGCAAGATAGGTGTTCGATAAAAGTCATGACTTGTAGCAGCGCAATACGAGAGGTGTTTAGAGAAATTCCTGTGATGGCTGCATCAAGCAAGTATGAGATTGAGAAGTTTGATGCTAGCAACGACTTGCTATTTGGAGGATGAAAATGTTGGCTTCTTTGGGCAACCTAGGACTGGATGAGCATTTAGGGGCGAAAGCAAGATGCCGAAAAGCTACAATGCTAAAAAGAGGAGTGATATCATGAAGAAGGCCTACAACACGTTAATTCTTTATTTGAGTGACAAGGTGTTGAGGTAGGTCTCTCAAATAAAAACTATGGCTGAGGTATGGTTAAAGCTTGAAAGCCTTTACATGATTAAAAATCTATCAAGTAGGTTGCATTTAAAGATAAAATTCTTTACTTTCAAAATGGCTAAGGATAAGAACTTGCAAGACCACATTGACGAATTTAACAGACTGTGCTTGGATTTAGAAAACATACAAATAGAATATGATGATGAAGATAAAACTTTGGTACTGTTACATTCTCTTCCAAAGTCATATGAGATGTTTGTAGATATTTTGAAGCATGGTAGAAAGACATTGTCACTTGATGATGTGATTGGTGCGTTGAATTGGAAAGATCTCCAAAGAAAGAATGAATTGGGTGAACACTTAGGTCAAAGGTTGCATGTTAGAGGTAAGAGTGACAAACGTGATTACAAGGGCAAGTCACACTAAAAGTTAAAGGCAAAGAGAAAGAAAGCTGTAAAATGCTTCCATACAGCAGGGTCTATTTTTCTATTAATAGGAGTTTTGGGTATCAGTTTATATGGTTCCAATGAACCAACATTAAATTTGGAAACATTAGCGAATCAATCGCATCTTGTAGCACTGGAAATAATATTATATATTGGATTTTTTATTGCTTTTGTTGTCAAATCACTGATTATACCCTTACATACATGGTTATTAGACACCCAAGGAGAGGCACATTATAGTACCTGTATGCTTCTAGCCGAAATCCTATTAAAAATGGGAACATATGTAAAATGTTTCAACTATCATGATGAGGGCCATATTAGGAGGCTTTGTCCCAAAAGAAAGAAGAACGAAAAAGGTAAAGAAACTGAAAAAGGTGATGCTGCAGTTGTAGAAGATGGATATGAGAGTTCAGACGTGTTAGTCGTGACTACGAAAATTCAGAGAAGTGGTGGGTCTTGGATTCCAGTTGTTCTTTTCATATGATGCCAAATAGAAGCTAGTTTGAATCTTATGAAAAGATTGACGGCAAAAAAGTTTTGTTGGGTGACAACAAAGCTTGTAGCATGGTGGGCATAGGGACATTTTGGATAAAGACTTCTGATGGCATAGAATGAGTTTTGACGGCTGTGAGGCACATTCTAGAGCTGAAGCAAAACTTGATTTCACTTGGTACGCTTGATTCCAATGGCTGCAATTATAAAGGGGAGAATGGTACCTTGACAGTTACAAGAAGATCCTTAGTTATAATGAAAGTTGTGAGGAATAATGGCTTGTATATTCTCCAAGGCAGCACTATAATTGGAGAAGTGGGTACGGTATCGGGCATGGATGATAAAGCCTACTTGTGACATAAAAGGCTTGGCCATGTGAGTGAAAGGGGGCTTCAGGAGCTGTAGAAGCAAGGATTGCTGTGCAGAGATAAGTTGGGGAAATTGGAGTTTTGTGAGTGTTTTGTACTTAGCAAGTCTATGCGGGTAAGATTCATTTTCTCATCTAATATAACAAGGGAAACTCTCAGTTACGTCCATTTTGATCTACGAGGTCCATCTAAGCATGCAACTTTAGATGGAGGTTGATATTTTATGTCCATAATTGATGACTACTCAAGGAAGGTGTGGGTGTACATCTTGAAGACTAAAAACGAGGCACTCCAAAAATTTAAACATTAGACAAAGATGGTTGAAGTCCAAATAGGTAGAAAAGTTTAGAAGCTTAGAACTGATAATGTTTTGAAGTTCTTGTGTTAAGAGTTCAATAGCTTTTGCAACAATGAGGGAGTGTTAAGGCACAAAACGGTATCCGAAACACCACAGCAAAATGGGTTAACTGAAAGGATGAATAGAACGCTTCTTGGGAAGTTAGATGCATGTTGTTAAACGCTGGATTACCCAAGAAATTTTGGGCAGAAACATTCAACATGGTAGTATATTTAATCAATAGATGCCCGTCATCAGCTATTGGTTTCAAGACGCCCGAAGAAGAAGTGTGGACAAGTTTACCTCTGAGTTATAGTCATTTGAAGGTGTTTGGCTGTGTGGCGTATGCACATATCAGCAGGGCAAGCTAGAGCCAAAGGAAAGGAAGTGCATGTTTGTTGGTAATCCAAAAGATGTGAAGGGATACAGATTATGGTGGCAAGAGTCGAATGTTTTGAAGTGTTTCACAAGTAGAGATGTCACTTTTAGAAAGTCAGAGTTCTATTTTAGGGGTTATTCAAAACATTAGTCGATACCTAGTGATAATACCACAGATGCAGATAGTGTTGGGACTAAGGTGAAACTCCATGAGGCTGAAGATTCTCGAAACGAAAAGACATGATGACATTGAGGAAGTCCTTGATAAGTCTGACGAATTGAAGAACTATCAACTAGTAAGAGATTGTGCTAGAAGGACAGTAGCACTATCGGGGTATGGACACGCTAATCTTATAGCTTTTGCATTGCCAATATCTGAAGAGATTGATGGTAATAAGCCTAGAAGCTATGGGGAAGCGATGGTTTGTGGAGATGGGAGTCATTGGTAGTAGGAAATGAGAGGGGAAATGGATTCTTTAAGTAAGAATCATACCTAGATCTTGGTTGATAACACTACTAGATAGAAGGTAGTAGGTTGTAAATGGGTATTTAAAAGGAAGGAAGATGCTTGTAGGATCCAAAAGCCTAGGCATAAGGCTAGGCTAGTGGCAAAAGGATTCACACAAAAGTAGAGTATTGATTTCATCGAGGTTTTCTCTCCTATCGTAGAATACACGTTTATTAGAATACTACTGGCTCTAGTAACTTAGTTTAATATGGAGTTAGAGCAAATGGATATCAAAACCGCATTCCTTCATGGTAATTTGGAGGAGAGGATTGTGATGGCACAACCGGAGTGTTTTTTGAAAGTAAGAAGTGAAGGCAATGTGTGTTTGAAGAAATCCTTGTATGATCTCAAACAATCATCAAGGCAATGATATTTCAAGTTTGATGACTTTAGGATCAAACATGGGTGTACTCGGAGCAAATATGATAGTTGCGTATAAGTTAAGTGGTTGAAAAATGGAGTTGGGATTTTCTTGTTGTTATATGTTGATGACATGTTAAATACATCAATGAACATGGAAGAAATTTGAAAATTGAAAATACAACTGAGCAAGGGACTTGAGATGAAAGATTTGGGTTGTGCTAAGAAGATTTTGGGATGAATATCAGTAGAGATAAAGATTGGGGCTTGTTATTTCTGTCTCAAGGTGACTACGTTCTCAAATGCTTGAGAAGTTCAACATGGCTAGTGCAAAGAAGGTGCAGACTCCTTTGGAAGCTCATTTTAAACTTTCGTCGACACAGTCTCCTACTATAGATGTAGAGAAAGAGGAGATGGCCAGAATTCCTTATAAGAGTGTTGTTGGAAGTTTGATGTACTCCATGGTTTGTACAAGACCTGATTTGGCAAACACAGCTAGTTTGGTGAGTCATTTCATGGCAAATACGGGTAGAAATCATAGGGAAGTTGTTAAGTGGATATTCAAGTATCTCAAGGGTACTTCAAGCTACAGGTTAGTGTATGAGGAAAGCAAAGACATGGATGAGAAGCTGATGGGTTATGTAGATGCAGACTTTGTGGGTGATCTTGACAAGAGAAGGTCGTCAATCAATTATGAGTTCTTGTTGTTTGGTTGCACCGTTAATTAGAAAGCAAACTTGCAATTAGTTGTGGCTCTTTCGACAACTGAGACATAAAATATTACAAAGGTTGTAAAAGAAGCATTATGGCTACAAAGACTTGTTGGTGAGTTTGGTGTGAGATAACATAAGGTAAAAGTATTTTTTTTTAACCAAATTGCAATACATTTGACCAAAAACCAAATGTATCATAAGAGAACCAAACATATAGATATCAAGCTATATTTCATTAGGGATGTTACTACTAAAGGGAAGGTTTCAGTAGTTAAAATTCATACTACAAGGAATCCAACGGATTTGATCAGTAAACCCATTACTAGTATCAAGTGCAAGTTCAACACTTTTTTGAATTTAATATGAGAAATGGATGGATCATTTTAGCTTGAAGAAGGATGTGGCTAGAATCTACTATGGTGGTTTATAGTATGAAAACACAAGCTTGATCCAAGGTGGAGATTTGTAAAGTCTATGGCTTAACTTGTGTAGTACATGCAGAGAATTTGCACAGTCGTGCAGATGGAGTAGCACCAGAGCACCATATGCGCATCAGATGCAGTATTAGACATGCGAAGACAGCAACTTGGTGTCATCGCACAAGAAGGGTTACATAAGAGCGCATCATTGGCGTTGAAGCACAAATGGTCCTGCACAGGACCACCAATTCTGGGTTTGCAGATACATGTGGGTAGAGAGTTCGCGTAGGAGCGCGAGTTCAGTGGCGCATGAGCACGGATATATTTTATGGTACAATCAGGATAACTTGTCACATAAGAAATTGGCCTATAAGCCTTGGACTATAAATAAAAGACGTGTTTTTTTAGTGTAAAAGAGATCTGAGAGTACAGATAAAAGAGAAAAAGAAAGAGAGTTAGGGTTTAGAGAGATTAGGAGTTTCTTATAGAGAAAGAAACAGAATTTATTCTAGTTGTCCCTATAAACACTCTTGTATCTCTTATTTTTTCACCATGATGAATTGATCGTTACCAGCAATTAGACGAAGGATCACATTTTGTGGTCTGAACCAGTATAAATTCTTGTGTCCTTATGTTCTTTCTTTGTTTTTATTTTGTTTGGGTGTGTGCTAATTCTCCTCAACTAATTTCACATTAAGTCTCTTATGAGTGTGTGCGCCACTATTCTTCACAACAGTCTTCATGTTTTTCTTTTGTTAATGTCCTTTAAATATGATGTATTCTCAGTTTCAGAGGTGAGGATGCCAACCTTACTAGCCATCTTTATGACATTTTTTGTCGAAAACAAATTCAAATGTTCATTGAAGATGAATGACTTAAAAGAGAGCATGATATTTCGCATACACTCTTGGAAGCAATTTAACATTTACGGCATTATTTTCTTGAAAGGTTATGGACTTTCAAAATGGTGCTTATATGAACTTGTAAACATTCTTTAATGCAAGGAAATTAATGGCTCTTACGAAGAAGAAGAAAAAGGAGAAGAAACTTGTATTAATCTAAATTGTGTGTTTACATGATACAATAACAAGCCTATGTATAGGCTATTGTATGTATGAGAATGGAAAGAAAAAAAATGATAAGCAAGGAAGGCAAATAATTTAATTAATGATGATTGATTGATTGATTATATTCCTAAACTAAAAATGATTGATGGATTGATTGGTTGTATGCCTAAACTAGAGGTGATTGATATCGATCATATATTAAAATCATGGGCAATAATATATTCTAACTTCCCCCCTCAAACTCAAGTTGGCTAATCGTGGAGCTAAATTTGGCAAACCATGCTCCAAGGGGTTGTTTGAGTCCATACAAAGCTTTACGAAGATGACAAGCTTTGCAGGTGGATGATCCTAGCCAGACGGTGGTTTCATGTAGACTTTCTTTGAAAGATCACCGTTAGAAAAGCATTTTTAACATCCATTTGAAATAGTAGCCATTTTCGTGCAGCTATTACAACAATGAGACTCCGAATAGAAGTGAGGCGGGCTATTGGAGCAAACTTCTCTTCACAGTCAATAACATACTCCTAAGTAAAACCCTTAGCCATTAAGCAAGCTTTGTAACGCTCCACTCAACCATCAGTAGGGGTCTTAATTTTATAGACCCATTTGCATCCCACAATATTTTTTGCCAACTGGTAGGTCAACCAAATCCCAAGTTTGAGTCTTTTCTAAGGCCTGTAATTCTTGTTGCATAGCTTGCTGCCAAAGAGGATTAATATTGGCTTCCTTGTAGAAGGAAGCTTCATGTAAAGAAACAATAGTAGAATAACAATAATAGTCATGAGATAGAGTGGAGGTTGAGGTACTCGAGGAGGAAGGTCATTTGAAGGAGTAGGGGCAGGAAGTGGAGATGTGGAATCCTCAGATGAGCAAGATGCTGTAGGAAAGGCAATTAATTAAACATCTGTTTGTCCTGCATCAACAATGTTAGGAGAAAGAGGACATATCTCATCGTCAATGTGATCAAAATTTATGTTAGGAAATAATTTGATTGAAGGATTACAAAAAAAAAGAAGAATTATTTGCAAATAATTAAAATTCAGAGAGTGAGGAAAACATTTTGTGTTCCTAAACGATAATATGCCAGGAGATATGTAGATTTTTAGAAATAGGATCCCAACATTTATATCCTTTATGCTCAATCCCATAACCAGGGAAACGACAAAGATGTGCACGAGGTTCTAATTTTGTGTATTCCTGTGACTAGAGAAAGACAAAACAAGCACACCTAAAAACACGTAAAAGACTATAATTAGGGGAGATACCATACAATCATCCATAAGGAGTTTGATTACCAATAATAGGAGAAGGAATACGATTGATGGTATAGACAATTGTGAGAGTAGCTTCTCCCCAAAAAGGTTCAAGACAAGAAGCAGAAATCAAGAGGGTGAGAACAAGTGTCCAAAATATGCATGTGTTTTCGTTCGACATGTCCATTTTGTTAAGAAGTACTAGGACATGATCATGGATGACATTGCCATGTTGTAAAAGTAGATGAAGAAATTCAGTGTCTTTATACTCCATAGCATTATCTATGCGAAGAGTTTTGAATGGTACAAGAAAATTGAGTTTTAACAAAGGTAGCAAAATTAGCATAAATTTGAGGCAATTGAGAACAATGTTTGAGAAAATATATCCAAGTAAACTAAGAGTTATCATCCTCAAATATTACAAAATAAATGGCATCACCCATAGTGGCTATAGGAGATGGTCTAGAAATATCAGGATGCACAAGATCAAAAATAGCAAAAGAGATAGAAGTACTAGTATTAAAAGGTAAAGCATAATGTTTTCCAAGTTCGCAAGAACCACAACCAAAATTTTGATGATTAATGTTTCCTAAAACACCACTAGAACATAAAGAACTTTAATTTGGAAAAAGAAAGATGACAAAGATCACAATGCTAAGTAGATGAGGAGATAGAGGCAGCACATCAATACACAGAGGCAGACATAGAAGTAGTTTAGGAACGAAGTTGAAGAGATGTTAGTTCAAACAAAGGATCAACTTTATGGCCGGTCTCAAGGATCTGTCCTATCTGTGGATCCTGCACATAACAACCATGACAAGAAAAATGTAGCTCATATCCAAGATCACATAGTTGTTTAATAGAAATAGGATTTAGTGAAAGCTTAGGAATAAGAAAAGTGTCAAATAAAGATAAATTGGATGTCGAAACATGACCAATATGACTGAATAGATAGATGTGAATTATCAGCAATATGTATAACAGAAGTATAATAGATAATATTTTTAGTTTTGAAATAAATGGGAATCAGCAGTCATATGGTTACAACAACCAAAGTCAAAAAACCATGACGAAGGTTTACCTTGGGTGACACATAAAGTGGAGGAATTAGAGGTACCAGTAGGGGATTGGACAAAAGCTTGTTTCGAGGTGAATTGTCTATCTGGTTGAGAATCTCATTCAGAGAAGAGGAATCACCAGAAGAAAAATCCTCAGAGTTAGCAATAGCAGTTGTATGAGTAGAGGCTTTACCAGACTTGAATCAAAGTTGGTAATTCTTTCCAGCTCCTTGCTTAGCTTGTAACTTAAAGCATTCAGAAATAAGATGTCCTGGTTTACAACAGTACCTACAAGCCAATTTGCCTTGTGATTGAGCGTATGTAGAGGTAGCCAAGACTGTGTCAGTAGAAAGAACGGTTTGGTGGGATCTTAAATTGACGAGATGGGCTTCTTCATTCAATAATGTTGTAACCATAGTATGAAGATTAGGAAATGGATCCTTATGTAATAGAGAAAATCTGACAGACCCAATATCATCAATTAAAGCGAATGTTAAATTGATAAACCCGAAATTCATCTATTTCTTTGACATAGAGCTCAGCATCATGAGAATGATGCCAAATTATTCAGATATAGATAATTGGTCCCATGCAATAGTCATCTCATATAAAAAATCATTAATACACTAACCTGGTTTCTGATGCATACGACTAAGATTACCATAAGGATGAAACTGATGAATAGCATTAGTAGTTGAGTAGCATTTGGATAGAAGTTCCCAAACCTCTTTTGCAGTGCCAAAATGTCCAAACTGAAGCTTGATCGATGGTACACAAGTGTTATGAAACCAAGTAAGAATTTGATGATCCTCACTATCCCATTCCTCAAAGAGCACTATATATTTGGATGTCTCCTCTTCTTTACCTTTGATTGGTTTTGTCTCATCACTATTAATATAATGCCATAATTTTCAACCCCCGAAGGAAGCTAGACATCTCTTGAGCCCAAAGAACATAGTTTTTACCATCAATAATGGTGCTAATAGGATTTGAAACCTCAGATTTCTCTATGGAACAAGGGATAATTACCCATATATATATATATAGAGAGAGAGAGAGAGAGAGAGAGAGTGTGTGTGTGTGTGTGTGTGTGTGTGTGTGTGTGTGTGTGAGAATCTAAGTTTAAATGAAAAACAAAGGGACTTGAGTATAAAATCAGATAAAAGAGATATTTTTGAAAAAGTGCAAATGTGAAAACTATCAAAGAATAGAGCAAAGCTCTAATACCATGTTATGAACAAGAAGAGAGAGATGAAGAAACTTGTATTAATATAAATAGTGTGTTTACATGGTACGATAACTAGCCTATTTATAGGCTCGTATATGTACAAGAATGGAAAGAAAAAAAAATGATAAACAAGGAAAGCAAATAATTACTATAATAATGATTGATTGATTGATTAATTGTATGCCTAAACTAAAGGTAGTTGATTGATTGATTGGTTGTACGCCTACGATAAGGATGATTGATTGTATGCCTAAACTAGAGGTGATTGATATCAATCATGTACTAAAATCATGGGCAATAATATATTCTAATAATGGCCACATGGTTATATCGGTTCTTTGCCATGTAAACCCTTCAGACTAGAAGTTTCGAATATGCTCTGGTTAAGCATGGAGAATGATGCAAGGATATGAGAGAAAAGGTTCAGAAATAGAGGGATGCTCTCATTAAAGCAATAAATCTATCTGGATGGGATTTGATGCTGATTAGGTAAACCTGAATTTTTTCTTTTCTTTCAATGTAACTATTCGTTATTGATAATATAATACACTCCGATGCGTGCCTTACATGAGATACTTAAATATGTAGATAAAGATTTATTGATGCAAATAGCATCAAATATTTTTCCACACGTCTCCGAATTGTTTATTTATTTGTTGCTTTGGTTGTCATGGTCAATTTAACTTCCTTCTTGCGTTCTTTACATTTGCTAGTCCTAAAAATAGGCTTTAGATGAAATTTCAGTAATGTTTTGAAGAATTTAATTTAATATGAATGTAAAATATTTCAGCAGATCCAAACTCGCCTTGCCCCGCCCCTATCATTTACAATTTTTTTTTCAATCTTTTGTTTAATCAAAAATTAAAACATATGTACACATATCACATATAAATATAACCACTTTTTAATAATCTATTCAAACTAAAAATCATACATACTATTCCAACAAACAATACCAACAAACAAAATCATTAAGTACACAACTATAATCATAACAAACACATTTAGTTGAATGATTTTTGGAAAAATTGATGCTTGTTCCAAATCTTACAAAAATTTCTTAAATTAATTTAGACACATATAGGATACCTCAATAAAAATATTAGATCAAAATGAGGTCATGAAACCCATGAAGCAACTTAGTTTGCCAACTCTCAATTTTTGTCTAACAGACTTGCATTTTGAGCAGTAAGATTCAAAAAATCGTAACAATTTCTACAAAACTCCAAAAATTATCAAATTTTCTAGATTCAAAGGAGACACATAAAATATTAAACATGCTTAAAAAAAGAATTTTTTGTGAAGTAAAAGTTAATCAAAATCAGTTCGGTTTCCATGCTCTGTTATGAAAACAAAGAATTAATCCAAGTTTGCTGCTCAAATTTGAAAATTCATGATAAATTGTACAGTCTTTCAATTTGAGCAAAAAGGCTTTTATTTGAAAGATTTTTGAGTTTATATAAAGATAGAAGAATCAATTTTGCAAGATACCTAATCAATTATAATAATTTTTGTATAAACCCAAAAATGTCCAAAAAAACTATAGAAATTTCAAGGTTTGGATTGAAAACTTCAAAAATTTACCAAAAATCAAATACGGTGAATTTTCAAGTGTAACAAAATTCTAGATAACCTTTGAGATTTCTATTTTAACATATAAATATGTTAGAGTCCAAAAAGAACCCTAAAATTTCTTACAATTTTCAGATATAAATTGTTCTTAAAAAAATTGCATATTCTAGATGCATGGGAAGGGGCAGGGCAAACAAGACTAGGAGCTGGATTCGGTCCCAGACCCTCTTTGGGCGGGCCAACATACACTCATACCCAAACCCGCCCCTAACCTCAAATAGGGTAGGGCAAGACTAGCCCCAGCTTGTCATTTTGCCATCTCTAACCATCAATTTACTTCAACCTCGTCATATCATCATTTTAATATAATCTTGATCTATATTAGGGAAGGAATTAATATCTGTAATTGAGATTGAATGAAAAATTACTAATAATATTTATGAAATTCAAGTGCTTAATAAATAAATATTGAGAATTAAAACATTACAAAGGAGTAATGCACATATTCAATTTTGTCATTCGAACACAATAAAAGCTATAACAATAACAATCCCAAACGACTCTATCTTGCTTTTGAAAAGTACAATCCTTTTTAAATGTTTGTTTATCGAACACTCGTCAACTTAACAAATTAAATATTAATAATTAAATATTACACATGAAAAATGCATATGTCCATTTTTATCATTTGAACATAATAAAAGCTATAGTAACATAATCTGAAACAACTCTATCTCAATATAAAAGTTGGTTTATCAAATATCCTCCAACTTATTTTATAAGTTCATTATTTTTATAATACAAGTTGTTTATTTTTACAACAACAACAATCTCAAATTGGCCCAAAGTTTGCTTGGCCAACGATTTAGGCCTGCCACAAAATTAGCTATCATGGGTTTCTAAGACCTCTTTTGCCAATTTTCTCAGGAAACTACACAAGAATTGACACAAAACCAAGACGCAAGGACATGAATTGACGATATTGTTTGGTGCTTCCAAAAGTAGTAAGGGGGGTTTGAGTTATCAAATAGGTGTAAATTACCGATAAAAGGAAGACCTTAGGGATCAGGTCTTAGCGTCTATGAGGAAGAAGCATTAGAAGTATCGGGAGACTTGCAGAAGAATGGTGAGAATGACCACTAAATTGTGGATAAAATTATGCGGTAATTTGTGAGAAATTTCACACAATATGGCTACTAATTAAAACCCTAATAGGGATGTTACTTTCTTTAAACTTAGGATACCACAATGAGAACAAGTATTTATCATAAAATAATTAAGTTTATCAGGTTTTTTTTACTAATTTAATTGGTGCGCCCATATAATTATAACTTTGTATAATATAGTGAGAAGTTAAGAAAATGAAACAATTGGATTGCCAAAAAAAATTTAGAATATTAAAGTAAGTGAACATCTATAATTTAAAAAAAAGGAAATTAAAAAATTATTAAACGTAACACATAGTACGAATTTCTTGGCTACCACATCTAACGGCATTCACTTAAGTATTCTCCTATAAGAATAGACGTGTAACTTCAAACTTAGGATAGAACGAATTAAAGATAAACTGAGGCGGCATTCCCCTAAATGATCAATGAAAGAAATAAATGGAAGAACATGCCTTAATTATGCTAATTATGTGGGCCTTCTTTAAAGCCAAGACAAAAAAATAAAAGGACTATTTTTTGGAAAAATAAAAAAAGCAGTTAAATCTAGAGGTGTATTTTGAACTATTACAAAAAATTATTTTTTTTCTTAACCATATTCTAATTCCTTTTATGTACTAGTTAAGCTATCGAGTGGAGATTGCTCAATTATTAGAAACTAGCAGCTTGATGTTTATCCAGTTTGGACGTTATTGATTTATTTTGAGAAGTTTTTCAATACGTTACTCCACATTCCACAACTCAATAGTTTCCTTAGGTCATAAAAATAAAAAATAAGGTTCCTTAACTCATAAAAATTATCTGAATTTTATTAATTTTTCCATTTTACTTTTCAACTACCACCGGCCTGTTTTTGACTAAACGACTAAAAGATGGAGAACATATTCAATAAGTAATTAAACTACGAAAAGAAAAAACAACGAAGTTTAATATATTAATAAAGCCCTTAGTAGTATTTTATCTTCATTTAAATTTGAATGGAGTGCAATAAGATAGAAACTGTGCTCGAAATAGAAACGCTACTCTATTGACTGAGAATGACTTACGTGGGATAGGCTTACTAGGTCTTCTTACTCATTTGGTGAATCATCCAATTACGAAAACACAAATATTCATATGTGGTTAAGAAAATTAAGTATTTTCATGATTTACATTTATAATTTAGTCTCTTATTAAGGAGAAAGACTTATGTAGTACAGGCATACCATGTCACCATGCCTAAGATGACTCAATAACTATGTCTAATAAAATGATGAAAACTATCATGAGTAATTGAAAATATTGGAAAAACAACTAAAAAAATAAACACCCTCAACCCATGACTTAATGTTAGTAGTTAAGCATACCATTTCAGTATAGTAACATGGTATGTCTGTCCCACATAAGTATTTTCCATTGTGTAATGTCCAAAATAAATCAACTTCATGTAAAAATAGGCACTGTCCTCCTAAATGTAAATAATAATTACCTAAATTTACTATATATATTTGAAATACTGAAATTATATAATAATCAAATTATTAGAATGCTAAGTGTAAACAACAAACATCTTTATCTTATGCAAATCATAATTAATCAAAATTATCATATGTACATTTGGAATCCTAAAAGTAAATAATAACCGGAATATTAGAATCCTAAACGTAAACAACAACCAAATTCACTATAAATTTGGGAGCTAAAGAGTTGTTCTCCTTACTAAATTGTAAAACTTTGCATTTTCTGGTCTCAACTTTGAGAATCTACTGGCACTTGGATTTAGTATTAATAGAGCTTTAATAGATCTTTGAGGATCTATATGTACTTGGATTTTAATATCAACGGATGATTAAGATGTGTTGTGAAAATTTACACTATTTGGGGAAGCGTTCTATCCAATATCTTAACAAAACTATAATGAAACGAGTAAGAAAATCAAACACGAAAATAGATTAGACAGGCAACACCAGTTTTATAGTGGTTCAGCCAATTAAGCTTACGTTTACTTTAGATATCTGAGCAGCAACTTTATTCCGATCAACAAGTAAGAAGAATTACAAGAATACGAGTAGCAATTATAAGGATCAGACTTTGAACCTTACAGCCTTCTGTACATATACCCCAAGATAATCACTAATTTATAATATATGCTTCCAATGAAACACTAACCAAGAAAAACTCACCGGCACCATATCTTTGACACGATTATCTCTCTAACATATAACACCCCAAGATAACTAACAATCTATGGTGTTTGTCTCCAAAAGATGCCAAATCATGGACCTCCAAGATCACTCCCACACATTACCAACCTTTTTTCTTCCAATGTGTGTAAAACGCTTTCTCTTTGTCTTCTCTTCTCGTAGTATTTTTATTTATATGAACAAAGCTCTTGCATAGGCCTTTGAGTTTTTTTCTTAGTTTAACAATGATTCCTAGGCTAGAAGTATAATCAAAACTCTTTCTACTTTGATTTCCTTGTCAAACTATGAGTATTCAGGATTATCATATTAAAACAAATTACAATCAAACTTAACTTCCTAATTTGATACAAATTCTAATCTTTTTAATTCTAATGTAGAAAAAATCCTAAATTATCTAATATTCTAATAAGACAAAACCACAAAATAACAAGATGTATATTTATTTTCTCTCCATATTATATTAATATATTTTCTACACCAAATTCGTAGTTACTATTCCTTGATTCACTACAACAAAAAAGGTTTTTTGTGTCGGCCGAAAAATGACACATATCAAAATACATGTCGGTTTTTGCGTGACATAAATGGCCCTGACACGTATTCTATATGTGTCACTTGGTCAAACCGACAATAAGCATATGTGTCATTCACAAGCAGACATGTATTAACAAATATGTGTCATATAGTAACGGATTTTATCAAATATGTGTCAATGAGTAAGTGACACATATTTTGTTTCGGTCAAAAAACGACATACTAGTGTCATTCCATGACCGACACATATTATATGTCGGTCAAAGAACGACATTTGCTTGTCAAGGTATGACCGACGCAAATGGACTCCTAAAACATATGTGTCATTCTCTGACCGACATATAATTGATTCACTAAGTGACACATATTCCATAATTTCGTGTAACTTTTATGTGTCGGTTTTTGGCCAACACCTAATTTAAAAAATATTTAATACGTGTCATTCTTTGACTGACATATACAACATTCACTAAGTGACACATATTCCATTTTTTCGTGTAACCTTTATGTATCAGTTTTTTGCCAACACGTACCTTTTAAAAATATATAACACGTGTCAGGATTAGCCCATCCTGACACGTATTATATATTTTTTTAATTTTAAAAAGTACATAAAACTCATGAATAAGCATACAAGAAACCAAATAAGCAATAATAATATATAAAAATCAACAGGGCAATAATAGACAAAGGAATCAACTAGGATTTGTAGTCAAAGTATATAAAATGGCATATGTGGCAATGCATTTATCAGTACTATATGGCTTTGGACAGTACAAGTGGCAACTCATTAACCAGAACAAAAAGAGAAAAATAGAAATACAAACATGAAAACCAAGTTAGATCTGGCACTGCATTAGAAAATCTAACCCCAAAGCTTAAACTAAGTCACCTTGCCACTCAAACTCAATGGATATGCGAGATATCCAGATAGATATAAGCCTTTATTTAAGTGAAGTCTTTCTAAGTACATAGAAACAAGAAAATGAATTACCTTGACTTAACCTCACTGCTTGTACTCACAGGAGTTGTACTCAGTGGAGTTCTTCCTTCCCTGCCAAAGGCAACCTTCATCAGTTTTTGTTGCAAATTTTTAAGATCTTAAAAGTATATAAATAAACAAGTTGGACAGATACCAGAACTAATTTTGGTTGAATAGTCTTTAGCAAAGGTTGAACTTTCTGTGGCCTACAAAAGAAATATTACAGTTAGTTTTTAAGTTGAACTAATTTTGCTGTATTATAGTTAACTAAAGAGCAAAGACCAAGGGTCAAAAACAGAGTAATAAATCCAATTCTTATAAGCTTACGAGTAACATTAGTGCACCACCAAAAGTGAGAGGTTCCACCATAAAAACAGCAACTGCAAAACACCCTAACTAAAGAGCAATTGCAAATTAATGGAGGTTGAATAAAGAAGATTATTATCTACTTGAGCATCTCTTTCACCAGATACAGAGAGATGTCCAACATAATTCAACTTCAAAATTTGAAGCTTTTGCATTCCTGACCTTAATAGCTGTACTCTTTTCTGCATGCAAGAACAGAAAGTATTTAATACCTGAATATATATCTCAATAAAAACAAAAATAAACAAATAAAGACTGAATACCAGCAATCTCTCATTCTTCAGACGCATTATCTGTAGGTTTGCCTTTTCATACCCTATTTGATGGAGTAAAGATCTTGTTTCAGCTACTCTGCAATAGCATCAACTTATCCATGTCAAACAACAATTATGCTAAACTAGTTTCCCAAAAATTTACGATAGCAAATGGTCTCCAAATGGGTGATATAGACATATAGGTGCACAGAATCAAAATAATCATGGACCAAATATATTTGTGATTCCATTGTGATTAAAAGAAGTAGAAGGACAAAATAACTCAATTGCATCCCTCGATATATTATATAAGACTTCAACATTTGATAACATTCCACATATTAAAATCAGTACAATAACACAACTTCAAAATCATGGGATAGCATTACTTACCTCATCTTCTGAGAGATAACCATCAGGTACGAAAAACTCATCTTCAGTTTCCTCTTCATCGCCGCCTTTTGAACAACCTTCTTCTTCATCATCTTTGTCACAATCAAAAAGGCTTTCCCCAGGATCCTCCTGGGCAATGAAAATGCCAGTTATCAAAACTTAAAATTTAGTTCAATTTACATTTAAATAAAGAATTTCTCTGTACCTCTTCCCATTATTCGTCACTATCAATATCATAATCCAAATCTGGGTCCTTCCGTAGAGGGTGCCGTGGTCCCACAACATGGCTGGAAACTTGGAAAAAAACATATGAGTCCCTCAATCCAACTCAACGGTATCCAACTATCTTACCCTTCTAGAATCCTAGAAAAGGCAAGAGGGGAATATTTGAAACAAACTCATTAAAGGAACATTCTCCTTTAAAATGCAGACCATACTAGCCATTTGAAACAAACAAAAAACCTCATTAAAGGAGCTTACATGTTCTTGGGCCAAATGCCATAAAACGCAGGTCTATAACTCTTATCACACTACAATAATTGCCTCCTGTTGCATTTCTTAAAATCAGAAGAATTATCAGCACTAGTGATGCATGATCTACCATCAACAACCTGCTCTCCCCGTCGATCAACAAGCTTCTCCATAGTCAAATCATCATCTTGAG
Source organism: Boswellia sacra (assembly GCA_013180625.2). Lineage (NCBI taxonomy): Eukaryota > Viridiplantae > Streptophyta > Magnoliopsida > Sapindales > Burseraceae > Boswellia > Boswellia sacra. Next base: position 114,215 of record SNVD02002485.1, on the reverse strand, counting down.
GTAAACATCTATTAGTAGTTAACTTAAGTTCCTTAAACAATGCAGTCTTGGGCTTCCTACGCATTCCCCAATGATGATTTTGATTTGAACAAATAGACAGACCAAAGTGATGCAAAGAAGATAAGTGAGACCTGAGAAGTACAATAAGTCTTAAAAATGAAGATCAAAACTAATAATCAAAGTTATTATCCTACTCCATAATTTTCTGGTCTAAATATCAATGTCTTCAAAAATTCCATTTGCGTGTCAACATACAGAGGCAACAGTTATTCTTGTTGGCTATTTACATCATAATATTGCTCTCACAAAGAACTAATAATTTTCAGAAACAAAAGTTTATATACCAATTTCCTTTCTGGCACCTTTCTAAAAAATTTAGATATCCTAGTAATAGCATGGCAATTAATTTAAATACTGAAAACATAACTAGAATATTATTAGACCCAGACCAAATCCAGGGAAAATGTATGCATTATTTGCCTGAATGACAAAGAAAGCTTATACCAAATCAACTCCTCATTGTCGGTCTTACATATTGATCATACTTTGTAAAATCTAAAGTTCATACCTGACCAGGCATGTAAGTTTTGCCCTCATATTCAACAGGGCTAAATGAGCTCCCACTTGCAAAGATAGCATGGCCCTACAGGTAACAAATAGAAGTGAAGAATCAGAAAAGTTTCACGGTCAAAAATTGTATTAATCAAGAGGAATATGCTAAGGATTTATCGAGAGAAGAAGATGATGTTATGACATGTTTCCAATAAAAAGCTTGTCAAAGTTGCAAGTTTGCATTACCTGACTCCACGTATAAGCTTCTTCTGGGGTACATTCAGATTGTGACGTTGGGTTGGAAAGAGCTAGAATAATTGGTTTCTGCATTCAGTCATATTCAAGAAAGTAAGGATCTTTCTTTCTAAACACATTTCTTAATTAATAAGCAGAAAGACAGACAGAATAAGCACCTCATTCCAAGACGCCATAGCCTCAACAACTTCTTTAGAAAATGTTCTTCCTTGTCCTGAAGTTCTAATTAGAACTGTTAGCTTGATTTCCTGACAATTCAATGAGAAAATGTAGACTAAGAAACTTTTGCTTGTAGAGGTAGACAATATATATATGTAACAAGAGAGAGAGAGAGAGAGAGAGAGAGATCCCACATTTACTACGTTTACAAGTCCAATAATAGGTTCATGTTCATGTGCCCAGGGTTTTTTGAAATGTTGGAGAGATTCCATGTGGGAACTGACTATCAATCCCTGCAACCAACCAAAACAAATTAAATATAATATAATAAAAAATTGCTTGCAGAGTTAAAAGACAAAAAGAAAACACAAGGCAACATAGTTAGATAGCAAGGAACTAGATCTTACCTTTGAGTCCACAAACCAAATCTTCTTGCGAGCTTCTTCTACTGGAATATTTGTCTGCATAAAGAATCAAGTATTATTTTTGAGCTTCTATTGAAATTCTTTTACATTTAGAGTGCCCATAAAATATCTGCAAACAAGGTAGATGAAAACATTTATACTAGTAGTAGGTTATCACCTGTTTTGATATCTCAAGGGCTATGAGTTCTGCTATTCCAGTGCCAGCCTATTTTCCAAACAAAACATTTGTCACTGACTATTGTTTGCAAACTCAGAAATTAGATTAGAGTTTCCCATTCTCTATGGTATGTGGAAAAACTAATCAAAAAGTAGTTGCAAGATTTCCAAAACAAATTACTTTAAACTCACCTCTCCCGCACGAAGAAATACAAATCTGTGGTCAGCCAAGTTTCCTCCAACAAATTTCATTGCTGAAATTAATCCTGCAAGGACCACAGATGCTGTCTTCTGAAATATTACAATTAACAAAATTTCAAGGATAAGCTTATCAATAACCCAACTACCATGAATTCCCAACAAACAAAATACCTGAATGTCATCATTGAATACAAGATGGGTGGTGCCATATTTTTCAAGCAAATCAAAGGCATTGTGATTTGCAAAGTCTTCAAACTGCAAGTGTAGAAACAGGTTCATATAAAACTGAGACTACTAACGAAATCAATATTCTGCAAACTTGACTAATTTTAGGCCTCTTGTCATTGCCAACTACTTGAACGAGGATTTTCTCCCCATAGTTCTACTTGACCGTCGACATAAATTCATGTAGAAGTTCAGCATATTCCTAGAATGAAGAAAGGCAAAACATTTCAGTATACCGAAAATTAGACGACTTCTGTAAATAACTAAAATGCATGATAGAAGACCAGACTAGTTGCCAAACAAATCAAGAACCTGGCCAGTAGCTCTCTTTTGCCTAAGCCTGATATAGAACTCATCATTCAATAGGTCCTCGTTGTTTGTGCCCACATCGATTGTTATATGCAAGCACTGAAATGATCAAAACATATGATAACGCTTTGTCAGTTGTAACATAAAGGCAAAATAAGACAATCTAGTAAATTAAGACCTTTAGATGCAGTAAAAGATATTGCAGCAGAAAAGGAAAAAAAATCATAAACAAGTGGATTTTGACTCAGTTATGTCAAAAACCAAAACTATGCATCATTCAATACTTACTGCTGAAGGACGAACTCCTCCGAGTGCTGTATATAAAGAAAGCTTGCCTACAGGTATTCCCATCCCCTGAGAACATAAATGTTTGTTTAGCCAGTCACATATGAGAGTACTAAGAGGGGAAAAAGAGGTGCAACTAACAGCCAACATCGATAAAAAGTCACCATTTAATGGCCAAAATAACCAAAAAAAAAATGTCTGCTACTACAATAGTCCTTACCAAAAACTTCAGAAAGAGTATGTATACCTGACAGCTAAGATCCCCTAGCCCAAGAATGCGCTCACCGTCAGTGACAACAATGACTTGAATATTCTTCTCAGGCCAATTCCTCAATACCTCGAGAATCTTCCCTCTGCAAAGAACTACTTATTAGTTTGAACACAGTAAGTGAACAAGTATCGGCTATCACATAAAATATTTTAAGTGACCAATAACATTGGGAACCAGAAACCAAAACTAGAGAACATACTTCTGGCAAGCTTCACCAACAGTTGGAGTGTAGACAATGGGAAGTAACTCCTCAACATTCTCGATGAGAAGCTTGTAGAACAACCTTTGGTTTCTCTCCTGTAATCAGATGGAAAAAAATAAAATAAAAATTGAGTGGAACTATTAAATTTCACCTCTCCCATTACTATATAGCAGTAAGCAAAAAGTTATTTGTCCCGTTTAAACTATATGGGCAAGGGAAAATGGGCATAAACGAATAAAAATAAAACATCTGAAGTAACTGTAAGCAATAAAAGCTGACACGAATTTCGAAAGTAATAAAAGGAATGAACTCACAGTCATCCATATAAATGAGATGAGTAGGTACATACGAATGCAAATATTACAGAAGAAAACCATTATTAACATCCAAGGGGTGGGAAGTAATGTTAAACTCATAAACCAGCATTTGAAAATTCAAAAAGAATAGGTGAATCAATTGATTGTGTAAAATTTGAGATTTTGGGCTCATGAGTCTACTAATAGGATGGACTATTGGAATGCTACCTGAAGATCCATCATGGCCACATATTTCTGAAGTGGAACTTGGTATTGGCGATATTGTGCATCATTTTCTTTACCTGTTGAGTAGGGTGACAAAAGGGTTCATCAAGTAAGCATAAATCCAGCAATCCAAAAACTGGATGAAGGACAAAAAGGAGAAGAATAAGAGAACGTAAAAGCTGGATAAGTAACCTGCAGCTCTTGGGAAACAACTGTAGGGGGAAGAAGACCACGCAAGTAGTATGAATCTCTCTCTTTGCAGCTGAAGGCGAGCCTTTTGTTGTGGTGTGGATCTCTCAACAAGGAATACCCACTGCAGCACAACAAAAAAGGGTATAATTCGGGACAAGATAACAAATCATTATTCGATGTTGAAAAATTATTCCAAAAAAAAATCTCATGTAACTATAGTATCCTAAAGTAATGCATTACATAATTCACCCCTGCTAGCTAGAAACGAAGATTAGCAATCTCAAAGAACAATGACAGATGGTTGGTTGCAAAGGTCAAAAGAATGAAGGACTACATGATATGAACAAGGTCATGTCAGATGAGAAACTTACAGAAAAATGTGTTATTTAATTCACAGAACCAAAGATTTGAATCTCATTATACTCATTTTACTCAACAAACTTTAAGTCCATTAGAAGCTTATAGCTGTTTCATCACAAGCATTGGGACCGAATTTGATTAAATGGGTTAAATTTTAATTGGTAACAAATAAATACCACAAAAAGCCATCAAATGGTTTAAACTAAGATGATATCAAGCAAGTAGAAAGAAATCCAAAATCCCTTATGCAAATTCATGAAAATAGAGATTCAGACTTCCCAAACTAGTAAGATTTTTACTAAGAATCTTTTACAACTCCTCGATGCTGCTACACATATTAGTGCCCAAATGCTTAGCTGGATGGCATGTGTCATATATAAACGTATGAAGGTAAAGAAAATTACCAAACAAACCAAAAATTTTGTTCCTAAAAATAAATAAATAAACAACTAAAGGATTTGATGATTACCATGCAACGGAGACAGACCAAGGGGTGACTGGCTGGTCCTCAGTGGCAGTATCCTCGCCATAGGCATCCTAAACTCCAGCAGCCACAGTGGACTTAGGGTCCACCCCTTCGGCATATTCCTCTCTCATTTCCTGCAAACTTGAGCTATGATTTTCCATCAAAAGGCTGCCGCTGCTGCTGCTGCTTTCGCTGTCCCTTTTGGCAGAGTTCAAAACGACCACTCTTGTTGGCAATCTTGTTCTTCTTATTTTCTGCTCAGTATACAAAGGGCTTGATATGCCCTTATTGTTTTGATGTGTAACAACAAAGAAAAAGAAAAAAAAAAAATTAGCACAAAGAGGTGAAATTTTTTTGATAACTATAATATAAATGAGCCTTAAAATTAGAACCTAGAGATGGATTCACTTGTAGTGAAAACTTTGTGTTTGTTCTGTCAAATATTTGAGCTAAAAAGAGAGAACCCATAAATGGAAATCAATTAATATTTTTGCAAAAGTGGAAAATTCGGTAGCTCTTATAGATGCAACAAGAACAAATCCAAATATGATCAGCGTTTTTCATCAAAAAAAAACATTTTTTTTAGGTATCCCCTGCAATAGCAATACCACCAATGACACATTTTTTAGCAAAAGAAATAAACAATGGATTGCCATACCTGATAAGCCACCCGCACTTTTGAACAGTCACCTTAAGAACAAGAAAGTTCAGTTCCACACAAGGGTTCTGCAATTCATTAATATACTCAAGCTATAAAGTCATGCCAGTGAAAAAGAAAGAAAGAAATAATTTCATGAAGGAGACTGGGTCTGCTTTTAATAACTGGAAAGTAATGAACGGACCGTAAGACAAATATTAGGGAGCATCATTTCCAACAAGGCCATAAACTACAATTGAGCAAAACCAAAGGTTGATAATAAAAATACTGAACATGATTGAAATATTTGCCACCAGCTCTATAGACTGAATCATAGAAGACAAGAGATTCAACAATTATCACTAGCTATGACATCAATTTTAACTCTAATCATAACTTTTAGACAAGTTCATGCTAAAATTGACATTCAGTGAAAGTAGATACAGGATCCAGGCCTAATAGCCTTTGAATGGCAGCGATAAATTCTGATTCACAACACCTGTACTCCACTGCCATTCCTTTTCTATCAAACCCAAGACAAACACACACAACAAATTCCCCGTCTTTTTATCGCAAACCCATCACTCCAATAATTCAATCTACAAGCTCCAAAAACGACTGCGTTTACAAGAACCAGATTAAGAAGTACATGGGAAAGGAAAATCGTACCTGAAATAACTTGTGACTGCTATAAGCTTGCAAGCATCGAAGATAAAGACGAAGAAAGCAATTAATCCGAAGAATATGGCTGGGTTTTTGTGACTGAGCTTGCGAGCATCGAAGATGATGATGAAGAAAGCAATTAATTCGAAGAAGATGGCTGGGTTTTCGTGACTGCTACAAGCTTGTGATGGAGATAGGTTTTCGGGGATCGACGGAGATGGGTTTTCGGGGATCGATGGAGATGGCAATGAATCCTGGAGACGATGGCAATGAAGAGGCAAAGGCTTATTAGAGAAAAGGCGAAGAGGCGATGGTATTCAGAGAAGAAGCAATGGCTTTTCAGAGGAGAGGCGAAGAGGCGATGGATCGGTTCAGAGAAGAGGCGATGGGTGTTAGGGTTTAGAAATTTTTTCCTTTTATATTAACTAATACGTGTCACAATTAAAAAATTATGACATAAACCATAACCCACCTTTTGTTTATTGTGACACATATATGTTTGACTAGAGTTTGAGATTTTTATACGTGTCATTCTTTCAAGAACTGACATAAAATTAATGACACAAAAAAGCTATTTTGTTTTAGTGTTAGCATGCCATTTTCACAAAAAAGCAAAAAGATGAGCATTAGGTCACCGCCACGACCACGCCGAAGCATTATCTTTGACAAACTCTCAGATGAGTTACTGCAGAAAATTCTTGAGCAACTGCCTACCAAATTTGCTATTCAATATAAGGTAGTCTGTAAGCGCTAGGTGGGTATCATCTCAGATCCTTACTTTATTGAGTGCTCCATCCAAAACCACCATTATCTTGAACAATTCAATATTAACTTCAGTATTTTGTTCCATTTTTATACGTGGATACCGAAAGCATCTTCGATCAATTTGCTTAATCCCTAATCTCAAAACCTTTAGGAGCAAACCTCATCTATTCAGTTTGTCCTTTGTTTTAAAGAACGATATCTTCAGCCAATATCTGTGGTAGCATTTTTTGAAGACTTATTAATGTGCTGCAGTAGTCGCTGTTTTCAGACTATTTATTACATCGGCAATCCACATATTAAATAATGGTTGATGATCCCTCTGTCTCCGACATGCCAAGCAAGCGCCTGGGTAGGTAATTTGCATGCTGTCTTTACTACTGCAAATAAGTAATCCTGTTTTACCAATCCTCAGAACAAATACAAGTTTCTCGTTTGTTTTATGTTCTGAGAGTGGTAGATGGAGCCAATCGGTTGTGTTTTCTTTCTAGTCCTTAAGAAGGAGTAGGTCAAATTTGGCCCTACATGTTATTACGTACAAGAGTGGAGATGATCGAATTATTGTGGAATATGATCCATTGCACAACGTTGTACGATGTCACATCATTGATCTACCACATGATGGTAAGATATTTGATTGCTTTGGAGTGTGGAGGAAGCTAAGAATAGCCCGGATAAATTTTCATCTCTTTAATGCCCCCTCAAGTGTTTGGGAACTTGAAGCTTATAATGCAAGCAAATGGCGATTGAAACACAATTTTTTCATAAAAGATTTGGTTTTAGAAGACAAATGTCGGGTCAAGAAGACAGTATCCTCCTGGTAGCTTTCCACCCTTTTGATGGGATACCATCTACCTTTTCTTCCACACTCCTAATAGCAATTACATTGTATCTTGCACCAAGCGAAAAGGGTCATTCAAAGTCGTTCGTATTGTTGAGGGCCCTCCACATGTTATTTTGGGAGGATTTATATCCACTTGGGCATCTTGGGGCCCACGTCTATTCCTCCTCTTGCTATAAAAGAGTAAAGTACGTGCCTAGCCTATAGCCCTTTTTTTTTAAATATTTCATTTTTATATTTAAGTAAGAATACGTAATTACTATTGAGTTTGAATTATTATTATTATTATTATTCTAATATATAGACATACACACTTACGAAATTTTGATTTGGCAAGTGATATGACAGTGGAGGGGGGGGGAGGCGGGAATTTTCTCTCAACTAGGTAGCCGGAATCACTGTTCATTCCGGCCGTTTGGCGAATCAGCCCCTCTCAAATTTACATATGTTGTAGATCGGGATACCCTGAGGAAACTTTTCTTCTTACCCCTCTCCAGAATCTGGCCGGAAGGCTTTCAAAATCGCCCAAAACCGTGATCGGATTTACAATTCATCCACCGATGACGAGCGAGTGAACCGTCACCTCCATCGCCATCGTGTTGATCTTAACCCGTTCTACAACTTTTTCTTCTGCACTGCCGCCCGTTTCAGCCTGCAACACCTCCATCCACGGCCCCAAAGTTTCAAAAATTACTATTCATCACAGTCGCTCACCGGAATCTGGCGAGTAACATCTCACCACCCTCATAATCTGGTAGATCGGGCTTAGATCTTCACTTTTCCCTTCTTCACCGCCGCCTAATTCGGCCCACATCACCCCCGTCCGAAGCCTCAAAATTTCGAAAGTCACTATTCACAGTTACCGCCAACCGGAAACTATTGTCAGGATCACTGTTCATCCGGCCAGAACTGTTCACGAACCTGATCAGATTGTTCCTCAGGTTAAACACTGCAACTTTACTTCTTGACCGCCGCCCTGATTCCTCTCGGATTATCGATTTAAAGAGGCGATGACGACTTCGCAAGCCCGTCTTTGGTGCCTGGTTTGCTTTCGTTTTCCATCTCTTTTTATGAGGTTTTCAATGTGTTGATTTGTGATTCTAGTGATGGATCCACCCAAGTCAACTGCTGGTTCTTGGGCTGACAAAATTAAGATCACTGATTCGAGCACCCGTTGCAAATTGTATCCGGTTTTCCCCAAGAAACCAGGAACAATCCTTGAGATCCCGGATGAAATCGTTGACGAGAATGTGGCCGAATGACGTAGATGTCTCTTTGGCTTCTTTTCAGGATTTTCGATGCCCTTTCATATCTCGTCTTCCGTTTTCGAACTGAGGATGAGGTTCATGCAATCATTGATCGCGGTCCTTGGTTGTTTGGAGGTAAATATATTTATTTAGAACCATGGCAACCGTATTTGAATCTTGATCTTACTGATACTGCATTGTACCCAGTTTGGGTCCGTTTGCATGGCCTGCCGTTTTCTTTATGGACAATAAAAGGCCTTGCCATGGTTTCCAGCATGGTTGGAGAACCTATCTCTTGAGATAAGATGACTTCTGATCTTTCTAGATTAGAGTATGCGAGGGTATGTGTTTGGCTGAATACAGAATACCCTCCAGTAAAGAACTTCGAGATCAGATGTAAGCTTTCTTCTGAGCCTATCCAAATCCGAGTTGAGTATGAGTGGCTTTTAAAGTATTGCCTCAAATGTTGCTCCTTTGGTCATCGATGTTTGGATCCAGCAAACACTTTAGGTAAGGATAAGAAAGAGGCAAATACCTCTGTTAACCCCCGTTTGAATGAGGGTAATAAGAAATAGGCAAATGCCTCTGTTAGCGCCCCTTTGCATAAGGGTAAGGAAGTGGCCAAGGTAGCTGAGAGTTTGAAAGTTGTTACTCTTCCAACAAATTCTGCAATGCATGATGTGCCCTTTAAGGCTGCTATAGTTTTGAGTACAGAATCAGTCTCAGATTCTTACTCTTTTTCTCCATTTGCGACTAACCAAGGTAGGCTTCTGGGTTCTATCCAGTGTTCTACAAATCGTGAGGTATATGTTTCGTCAGAGCGAATAAATATAGGGCAACCTCTTGTGTCTTCTCCTTCTCATTTTGAGCCTTTAAATAGGCTAAGTGATGAGGATCAATCTGATAGGATTGATCATACTCATTCGGACACCCCGAGTACTCCAGTAAAGAAAGGTAAGAAGAAGAAGAACAAGTAGGGTTAAGGCTTTACTTAATCATACTTGTTTTTTCTATTTCTTTATGTTTGCACCATTGTGATCATTTTTATTTGTTTTCCTTTTATTGTTAGGCCATTTATGGTCATTTAAATCTTGCTTTGCTCAGGCCGCCTGTGGCCTTTATTTCATGTCGTTAAGGCCGTTTGAGGTCTTTACTTTGTTTTTGCCGCTTGTGGCCTTTATTTTTTATCTTGAACTTTTTGTTGGACTTTACGTCCTAGTTTTAATTCTTAGGGTATGTCCATCGGATTTTGTACATTATAATTTTTTGGATCTATATTACTAAGTAACTTTTCCAAAAAAAAAAAGTGATATGATAGTGCTTTATTATTTGCCAAATGACCCAAGTTAGTTAATTTTTAATTCTTTAATGAAATGAAAGTCCTTAATTCAAGGAGAAGTTATGAAATGAAAATCTTTAGTTTAAGGATACCATAATAGATAGACAAATCACATAAACATCATAAGAAAAAAAAATCAAAAGATCATTAATTGTCAACTTAATTGTTATTCTTTTTATATTTAATGATTGACTTGATATTGTTAGCCCTAAGGCTACATGATAATTTTGATGATAACAATACACATTGATTCATTGTGATTTACTAACATGTTTATTTATGTGCAAGAGTAATATCATTGAAATAATTGTAAAATCAAGAAGAGGCTTATTAAAATGAAGTGTTGAAGCTAAGGAGAAGACTACATGTTAAAGGCACCAAAGTTTAAGAACAAGGTTTGATTCAAGGAATGTGACACATGAGTAATGTTCAATCAATTAATCATATATTTCTCTACAGATGTCCAAATGACATGATTCTTAAGCCTTTGGAAAGCTTACTCAATTTATAACATTTCATATGTTTTAATGAAATTCAAATTGCAAGTGCAAGGTTGTCCAAATCATCATGCAAGTTGAAAGACAAATGGAAGCAGCTGACATGAGCACCGAATACTCCTTTAGACATATCTTGAGCTAGAAAAATCAAAATGACTTGATTCTTGCAGTATTGGAAAGATGACTTAATGAAGAACATTTCATATGTTTTGAAAAAATTCAAATTTCAAATAAAAGGCCGACATAATTGACATGCAATTCGGTGGACTGACACAAAGAAGAAAAATCAACTCACATGAGCACCGAATGGTGTTTTGGCTATATCTTAAGATAGAAATATCCAAATGCTTTTATTCTTAATTTTTTGGAAAGCTTATTCAAATATACAGATCTTTTATGTTTTGAAGAAATTCAAATTTTAAACGGAAGGCTGACAGAATTATCATTCAATTTGGTGGACTGACACAAGAAAGAAAAATCAAGTCACATGAGCATCGAATGGTTTTTTAGCCATATCTTGAGCTACAAAAATCCAAATGAATTGATTATTGATGCGTTGGAAAGCTTATTCAAACATGCAAATCTTTTATGTTTTACATATTTTCAAATTTCAAATGGAACATTGACAAAAATGGCAGACAAGATTACGGTTTTTATGGTGGGCAGAAAATTTGGAGATGGTGTCTTCACTTGATTAAGTTCATCTCATTTGCCTATAAAAGGAGCCCTTCTCCCATGCATTCAGGAAGTGAAGAGAAGCATCTATCAAGCAAAAAAATAAGAGAAATATCAAGTTTAGAGAGCTTTTGTATTCTTTATCTACTCTTTGAAGAGAGTTATACTTTTGTTGTAAAAATTATCTTTGTTCTTGTATTGTGGTGAGAGTGAGATATTCTTGTAAAAGATAATAGTTATCCTTGAGAGAACTCTTGTTTTGTGTTATCAAGAGTTGAAGGAAGTTGCCTTGGTGAGGTTGTTCATCAAGAAGAACTCTTGGTGTGGTGTTATCAAGAGTTGAAGAAAGTTGCCTTGGTGAGGTTGTTCATCAAGAAGAACTCTTGGTGTGGTGTTATCAAGAGTTGAAGGAAGTTGCCTTGGTGAGGTTGTTCATCAAGAAGAACTCTTGGTGTGGTGTTATCAAGAGTTGGAAGAAAAAGTCTTGGTGAGGTTGTTCATCAAGCAAGTTGTAAAGATTTCTACAACTTAGTGGAAAGCTTAGCTCATGGAGCTAGGAGCCCGTGGACGTAGGCAAGGTTTGCCGAACCACGTAAATTGAGTTTGCATTCTCTCTATCCCTATGCTCTTTACATTTACTTGCACTTGTGATTGTTCATTATTATTATTCTCTTGATTACATATTTGATAACTTCTAATTTCATCTTCTTCAACTTCATTCTCAAAGAAAGAGTAAACTAATTTTGATCTTTCAAGAAAAGTTTTACAAATCCGTTTTGATAAATAAAAACCCAATTCACCCCCCTTTTGGGTTGCCATACCTGGGTCAACAAGTGGTATCAGAGCAAGGTTGCTCAATTTTTTAAATCTTAATCGATTTTTGAGCTATGGCCACTTTTAATTCAACTTCATATGTTGAGGGACTTTCTATCTCTAGACCTCTATTTTTTAATGGAAGTGATTACTCTTATTGGAAAACTAGAATGAGTATTTTCTTGAAATCTTTTGATTATGATTTGTGGTCTATTATTTTGGAAGGACCTTTTGTTCCTACCAAAATTGAAAATGGGGAATGCATGCTTAAAGAAACTAAAAAGTTTAGTGAAGATGATAAAAAGAAATTGAGTTTGAATGCTAAAGCTATGAATGTGTTATAATGTGCTCTAGATAGAAATGAGTTTAATAGAATATCTACTTGTTCTACGGCACAAGAAATATGGCACACACTTGAAGTAACTCATGAAGGACCTAGTCAAGTTAAAGAATCCAAAATTAGTATGCTAGTTCATAGTTATGAGCTTTTTAAGATGAAATCGGATGAATCAATTTCTGAAATGTTTACTAGATTTACGGATATTATTAATAGTTTAAAATCTATTGGTAAATCTTATTCTAATGTTGAAATGGTGAGAAAGATTCTTAGGTGTCTACCAAAATCTTGGGAGCCAAAGGTGACGGCAATTCAAGAAGCAAAGGACCTCACCAAACTACCATTAGAAGAACTTATGGGTTCTATCATGACTCATGAAATCACCTTAAAGGAGAATGAAGAAGAAAGATGCGATGTTTTTTTTTTTTTTTTTTTTTGGCAAACATGTGCTTCATGGCTTTAAGAGAAAATGAGATAAGTATTCTAAACCATGATCCTAAGCTTTCATATGATGAATTACTTGAAGCATTTCAAAATTTACATGTGTAAGTTGATAAACAAAATTCAAAAATCAATGCTTTCAAAAAGAAGTCAAAAGTCATGTTATCTCAATTAGAAGAGTTGGTAGAAATAAATGAAGCTTTAGAAAATGAAAATGAAATTTTAAAGCAAAAAGATTTTGAACGTTTGGAAAGTCAAATACATTTTTTAAAAACTGAAAATGAGATTTTAAAACAAAAGGATTTTGATAAATTAGAGAAAGAAAATGTTATTTTGAAAAAGAAAAATAATGACTTAAGAAATATTGTTGATAGTTTTATAAAAAGCACAAAAATTTGAATTCTATGTTACAAAACCAAAGGTGTGTTTTTGATAAAAGAGGGTTAGGATATAAAAGTCATAAAAATTAAAAGTATTTTAAAAACTATTTTGTTCATGCATCTTCTAGGAATAATCCTAATCATTCATGTAATTATTGTGGAAGAAAAGGATACAAAATGCATTCTTGTTACATTAAGAGAAATCCTAATTTGAAACAAATATGGATTCCAAAAAGGACCATAACTAACCCCCAAGGACCCAAGAACTTTTGGGTACCAAAAAGTTACTCCTTGAATGTTGATTGTAGAGACAAAGGAGTGGCAAACACAAGTTGTACTTAGATAGTGGATGCTCAAGGCATATGACCGGAGATGCCTCCAAGTTCTCAAGATTAATCATGAAGAAAGGAGGATATGTGACCTTCGGTGATAATGCCAAAGGAAGGGTAATCGGACATGGTGATATTGGTAACCCTTCTTCACCTATTATTAAAGATGTTTTGCTTGTTCATGGTTTAAAACATGATTTGATTAGCATTAGTCAATTGTGTGATAAGGGATATTTTGTTACTTTTGAGCCTAATAGATGTGTGATTAAGGATGTTAGTAACAATAAGACATTATTTGTTGGTAATAGATGTGGTAATATTTATACAATTGATATTGATGTTAATGATCATGTAGAAAATTGTTTCATTGTTAATCATGATGCTTGGTTATGGCATAGAAGATTAGGTCATGCTAGCATGGACACAATTTCAAAAATTTCTAAAAATGATTTAGTTGATGATCTTCCAAAAATAAATTTGAAAAGGATAAGATTTGTGATGCTTGTCAATTTGGAAAACAAGTGAGAACTTCTTTTAAACAAAAGAAATTTATTTCAACAAATAAACCTCTACAATTACTTCATTTGGATTTATTTGGACCATCAAGAACTCAAAGCCTTGGTGAAAAGTATTATGTTTTTGTTATTGTGGATGATTATTCAAGATTCACTTGGGTATTATTCTTGAATACTAAAAATGAGGCCATACAAGCTTTTTCAAAATTTGCAAAAAAAGTCCAAAATCAAAAAGGGTATTCTATTGTGTCCATTAGGAGTGATCATGGTGGTGAAGTAGACAATGTTACATTTGAAAATCTTTGTGATGAAAATGGTTTTGAACATAATTTTTCCTCACCTAGAACTCCACAACAAAATGATGTTGTTGAGAGGAAAAATAGGACTATCCAAGAAATGGCTAGGACCATGTTACTTGAAAATAATTTGCCAAAATATTTTTGGGCCGAAGCCGTTAATACCGCATGCTTTATAATCAATAGAGTCCATATTAGAGCTTTAATAAAGAAAACTTTTATGAACTTTGGAAAGGAAGAAAACCCAACATTAGATTTTTTTAAAGTTTTTGGATGTAAATGTTTTATTTTAAACACCAAGGATAACCTTGGAAAAATTTGATGCAAAAGCCGATGTTGGAATTTTTGTTGGCTACTCCAACCATAGTAAAGCATATAGAGTTTTTAACAAAAAGACTCTTACTATTGAAGAATCTATGCATGTTGAATTTGATGAAACTAATGTTATTTCTTCAAAGAATTTAGATGATGATATTGTTGAGATAGAAGGGCAAATCAAGGAATCAAGGCTTGATGAAAAGAGCCAAGATGAATTACAACTTCAACAAGAAAAGCTTGATGAAGTAAATGATTCTTCCCAAGAATTACCAAAGGAATGGAGGTATGCAAAAGCTCACCCTAAAGATCTTATTATTGGTGAACCATCACAAGGTATGAAAACTAGATCTTCTTTTAGAACTTTTGTAATCTTTTTGCTTTTGTCACTCAATTTGAACCAAAATCTTTTAAAGAAGCCAAAAATGATGAAAGTTGGATTTTGGCTATGCAAGAAGAATTAAACCAATTTGAGAGAAATCAAGTTTGGGAATTAGTCCCTAGACTTAAATTTGATTAAACCCCTTAGTCAAGATAGATTTTGCATAATTAGAAAAGAATTAGGCATGTTGGATATGTCTTATTTTTG
This sequence comes from Boswellia sacra, assembly GCA_013180625.2. Taxonomy (NCBI): domain Eukaryota; kingdom Viridiplantae; phylum Streptophyta; class Magnoliopsida; order Sapindales; family Burseraceae; genus Boswellia; species Boswellia sacra. Next base: position 98,960 of record SNVD02002485.1, on the reverse strand, counting down.
CTTTAATATGATAATCTTTGAATGGTAGCATATGTTAAGGGGGAGAATATATTTAGGGAGAGTAATTAATTTGATTAAATCTTTTTGATGATAACAAAAGGGGGAGAAATTGTTGGATTGCTTATATTCATAACAAGTGGTTGAATTGCTCATATTCATAACAAGTGCCATTTTTTTGTTTATTCTTGATTTTATTTTCATTCTTTATTTTAGATATTATTTGAAAGCAATCAATGGTTTGTCATCATCAAAAAGGGGGAGATTGTTAGCCCTAAGGCTACATGATAATTTTGATGATAACAATACACATTGATTCATTGTGATTTACTAACATGTTTATTTATGTGCAAGAGTAATATCATTGAAATAATTGTAAAATCAAGAAGAGGCTTATTAAATGAAGTGTTGAAGCTAAGGAGAAGACTACATGTTAAAGGCACCAAAGTTTAAGAACAAGGTTTGATTCAAGGAATGTGACACATGAGTAATGTTCAATCAATTGATCATATATTTCTCTACAGATGTCCAAATGTGATTCTAGAGCCTTATGGAAAGCTTACTCAATTTATAACATTTCATATGTTTTAATGAAATTCAAATTTCAAGTGCAAGGTTGTCCAAATCATCATGCAAGTTGAAAGACAAATGGAAGCAGCTGACATGAGCACCGAATACTCCTTTGGACATATCTTGAGCTAGAAAAAAAAATGACTTGATTCTTATGGCATTGGAAAGATGAATTAATGAAGAACATTTCATATGTTTTGAAAAAATTCAAATTTCAAACAGAAGGCCGGCATAATTGACATGCAATTCGGTGGACTGACACAGAGAAGAAAAATCAACTCACATGAGCACCGAATGGTGTTTTGGCCATATCTTAAGATAGAGATATCCAAATGCTTTGATTCTTAATGTTTTGGAAATCTTATTCAAATATGCAGATCTTTTATGTTTTGAAGAAATTCAAATTTCAAACGGAAGGCTGACAGAATTATCATTCAATTTGGTGGACTGACACAAGAAAGAAAAATCAAGTCACATGAGCACCGAATGGTGTTTTGGCCATATCTTGAGCTACAGATATCCAAATGACTTGATTCTTGATGCGTTGGAAAGCTTATTCAAACATGCAAATCTTTTATGTTTTACATATTTTCAAATTTCAAATGGAACATTGACAAAAAGGGCAGACAAGATTACGGTTTTTATGGTGGGCAGAAAATTTGGAGATGGTGTCTTCACTTGATTAAGTTCATCTCATTTGCCTATAAAAGGAGCCCTTCTCCCATGCATTCAGGAAGTGAAGAGAAGCATCTATCAAGCAAAAAAACAAGAGAAATATCAAGTTTAGAGAGCTTTTATATTCTTTATCTACTCTTTGAAGAGAGTTATACTTTTGTTGTAAAAATTATCTTTGTTCTTGTATTGTGGTGAGAGTGAGATATTCTTGTAAAGGATAATAGTTATCCTTGAGAGAACTCTTGTTGTGTGTTATCAAGAGTTGAAGGAAGTTGCCTTGGTGAGGTTGTTCATCAAGAAGAACTCTTGGTGTGGTGTTATCAAGGGTTGAAGGAAGTTGCCTTGGTGAGGTTGTTCATCAAGAAGAACTCTTGGTGTGGTGTTATCAAGGGTTGAAGGAAGTTGCCTTGGTGAGGTTGTTCATCAAGAAGAACTCTTGGTGTGGTGTTATCAAGAGTTGGAAGAAAAGTCTTGGTGAGGTTGTTCATCAAGCAAGTTGTAAAGATTTCTACAACTTAGTGGAAAGCTTAGCTCGTGGAGCTAGGAGCCCGTGGACGTAGGCAAGGTTTGCCGAACCACGTAAATTGAGTTTGCACTCTCTCTATCCTTATACTCTTTACATTTACTTGCACTTGTGATTGTTCATTATTATTATTCTCTTGATTACATATTTGATAACTTCTAATTTCATCTTCTTCACCTTCATTCTCAAAGAAAGAGTAAACTAATTTTGATCTTTCAAGAAAAGTTTTACAAATCCGTTTTGATAAATAAAAACCCAATTCACCCCCCTCTTGGGTTGCCATACCTGGGTCAACAGATATTTACTTGTCAGGTAATCAAATCCTGACTATTGATCTATATTTATATGCAAATCTAAATTGATGTAATATATATATTGATAATCTATATTGATGTAATATTGATAATCAAATATCACAAAAAAATAATACTCATGTCCATTTTTATCGTTTGAAACATAATATAAAAGGTATAGCAGTAACAATCCCAACACTTATGAGGGTGTTTGTTCGGTGGGTTAGTATGGCATAGGATAGTACTAAGCTGTCATTTTGCGCTTATCCCATGTTTGGCCAATTTTTTTACTACACAGGATTGGATGACGAGATGCATTGTTTGTGCTATTTTCAGGAAAACTTAACCCATGCCCAACCACAAGTTAACTTAACCCATTCCAATAAGTAATAAACTTGGTAAGACCGGGGTCGATCCACGAGGAAAGGGATTTAACGCTACAAACTAGAGGCGAGAAATATGATATGAATAATTCAAATAATTAACAAATAAAAGTAAAGATGGTAGGCAGTATTACCGACCATTCAAATGTAAAACAAAAATAAAAGTGGTAAAATCATCCATGGAAATAGGAGGTAAAACCTACCATAGCAAACAAGAATACTTGAAATACACAAGTAAAAAGAATTAACACAATAATAATGAAAGCTAAGATTAGGGGATCCACCCTTGATATATCAAATAAGGATAAACAATCCAATTATAACTTTATTGGAATCCACACGTCAAGGAGGTTCCAATCAAAAGGTATGTCATTTAAGCCCATTTTAGTTATATGAATTATATTTGTTTCATTATTAATATTTATAGCACTTCTTGTAAATTGGTTAAAGCGTCCAATGTGCCAATTACTATATGTCTACAACAAATCAATGTTCCTAACTAGACTTGTATCGGTAAGGAAGAACCATATGACATCTACAAATGATCCAAGCATTTGATGTGCCACGGATTATCTACAATGGATCGAGACCTCCACTTTACGTGTCATGATTGACTAAGAAAATAAATATAAAATAAACAACTCAAGATTATGATTTTTAAGCACATGTCAAGGGTTAGAAATTCCTTATTCTCATATTTCACCCTTTCACCTTAGCAAGAAAATTTACTGAAACATTAAGCAAGAAAGAAAATAAATTGCAAAAAGAAAAAGATTTATTAATAACATTAAGAGAACAAAACACAAGAGGAAAAACACAATAATAAGAGATCCCGACCAAAGCCAAGATACCCTAATGGGTCACAATGCACCTCTATTTATAGATACATTTAGGGACAAACTTGTCAAATTACAAAGAGACAATTGTAAAATATCTTGTTGACAATTTGGATCATCATGTGCACCGATTTTGACCACCTATTTCGACATCGAATTATTTAGAGTTTTGATCACATATCTTCATAAAAGTTGTAGATATTTCGCTCAGCTTTCTAGAAAAAATCTCTTGATTCATACAATTTTGATACGTATATCGAGAGATATGGTCAAATTACGGTGGCATGGTCAGGCTCGACTAAAACTATAAATGTGTTCATTTCAAGCCCATTTTTGGTCTACTAAGAGCCCGAATTTCATGATGCTTGTGAAATACGATCTTTCAGATAATTTAATCAGCTTTCCAACAAATCAAAATTTGCACCATTCTGATTATAAATAGAAAGTTATGCCCATTTTACCGAATCTGTAACAAAAACCAAAATTAAGATGAAGTTAATTGGAAATATGCAAAGACTACAAATATATTGTAGTTGAGGAATTTAATGACACTATTAATAAAATGTGATAAATTAAGCTCTTATTAAACATACATATTTAAGTGTTCATCAACTGATTATTTTTACAACACAATATAAGTTGCTTGTTTTTGCAAATTGGCCCAAGTTTGCTTGGCCTAGCAGTTTAGGCTGCCACAAAATTGACTATCATAGGGTTTCTATTAAGGAAACGATATTCTTACCCTCTGTTAGATTTGAGGGCGGCAATGCTAAGAGGGCAAAATCACACAAAGGAGGCATGCCAGCCAAACAAAGAGGAATTATGAAAGGGGAAGTGTTAACTATAAGACCTCTTTTGCCAAATTTGCTGAGCGAACTACAGGGATTAACACAAAACCGAGACAAAATGATATCAGTTGACCATATTGATTAGTCCAAAAGTGGCAAGGGGATTTGAGTTATCAAACAGGTTTAAATTATTGATCAAAGGAAGACCTCAGGGACTAGGTCTTAGCTAGGGACAGAGCCATGAATTATTTCTAAAAGAGGCAAAATTGAACAGTAATAAAAGAAGATAAATTAATAAGTAAAATATGATTACATGTTTATAATATTTCATTAAACATATTTGAAGGTATAAATTCAAATTTATCATATCAATTTTAAGTTTTAAATAAAAGAGAAATGATAAAATACAGTAATTAATAATAAATCAAGTAAAATATTAAATTTATTAACTCAAAAGCAGCTTATCTTTAAAAAGAAAATAATAAAATAAATTAATAAGTGATGATGGAAAGAATATAAAGAATTTTATTTAATAAATAAGATTTAAACACAATATATATATATATATATATATATATATATATATATATATAAATCAATGTGCATTCATAATTAATTGAAAGAAAATAAAAGAATTTTTTTTTGCCCAAGAGTGGCAATTGCCCCTGTTGGGCCTATGCTAGCTCTGTTCCTAGTCTTAGCATCTCAACATCTATGAGGAAGAAGCATTAGGAATATAGGGAGACATAGAATAATGATAAGAAGCTAGATCACTATGTTGTGAGATAAAATTATGTGGTATTTTGTGAGAAATTTCACACCATATGCCTACTAATTAAATCCCTGCTGTAAATAAGCATGTTACTTCCTTTAAACTTAGGATACCAAAACAAATATTTTCATAAAATAATTAATTTTATCTGGTTATCTTACTAATTTGGTAAGCCTGTATAATTATAACTTTGTATAATATAGTTAAAAATTAAGATACTGAAACAATTAGATTGAAAAAAAAACAATAGAATATTAAAGTAAGTCAACATCTATAATTGAAAAAAAAATTAAAAATTTATTAAACAGAAAACATATACGAATTTCTTGTCTGCCACATCCAATGACATTTACCTAAGTATTCTCACTACAAGAAAAATGCTCATATTTGGCAGTTTTTGGCCGTTAATTATATACATATTTGACGGTTTCTAAACCGGCACCAATAGCACCACCAAATATAGTCTATTTGGCGGTTGATCAACCTATCAAATATGTACCTTACTATACTTGCCAAATATGATTTTTAAGAAATTAAAAAAATATATATATAGTCTGAAATATTGGCAAATTAACTATTTATAAAAAGTTAAAACAAATTCATGAACCTAGCATGTAATAACAGTATAATTACAACTATTATTAAATCAACATTCGACTTCCAACATCTCACGATAAGCAATTAAGAGTATCATACACACTTCCACCTTTATCGTACTCAACAAAATATGCTACAATTATACCTCAACTCTTGGAAAAATGTAATTTCGGGTCTATTGATATAATTTCACAATCATGTCTAAGTTTATGTTAATTTGCAATACAAAACTAAACTTATCTTTCAACAAAAGGAGCTTCAAAATCACTCAAAACACAAAACAACACATTCCTCTATGCTCTCTCATGTGTAATAAATTTATTCTACTTGCTCACACACCTTGCTCCTGCACGAATCTACTTAGATCCATTTTAAAAACCAAACCGAATCTACCAATTGAACAACTACAAGCAAATTCAAATGCTTGACAAAATCAAATTTAGGGAATTCAATAAGCTAGCAAGAAGACCATCTACGAGCAACACCAAATTGAGTCAAAAACAGAGATTGAAAGAGGAACTTTCAATCCAATAACATCACAAATTCAAATCCAAAACCAAAACCCAAAAAAATCTACATGTACAACTTACTGGATTCATGCCATTCTAATATTAGATAAAATAGAGAGAGAAGTCATTAAATCTAAAAGTTGGAAAAACAAATCTGAAGCTAAGGTCTCATGTTAATATCTTGACGTACACATCGATAAGGAATAAATTAATTTACAAAATCCATGGTAGTTAACTAAATTTTCCTAGCAGGAATAGAAAGTACTTATAAGAACATCTTTAGTAATCGTTAGCCTTATATAATATACAATGCACTAAAGATTAAAACTATGCATATAATTAAATAAATCCCAACCTAATTAATGTCAAAGACACAAACCAAAATTTTCATAATGAATTGTCAATCTATCACTAAAACTTTATAATAAATGGCAATAAAATGTAAAAATCATTACTAGATGAAGTCTTGGCCCCAATACATGAAGTTTCCTGGTTAGCTATCAAAATCAAATGTCATAGCTGGCTAGTTGTTTACCTGTACAACCTATACCTATAAATTAATTAATAACAGTAACCAAGATAAGATTTTAAGCCTTAACAATTTGGACAAGTACAAGATTCCTCGGTCCAATAATAAGCTATAAATTATAAGGAATAGCCAACATGCTTAAACCTCAATTTGCCTTGACTATTGAGCATCATTGGATAGGCCGATAGGGTGCTCTATGAATTTCTTTTTGTGTCCATCTAATGATATTCTCAAGTAAAACCTTTAATTAAGATGAATATGTGATCAGTAAGTTAAAGAAGAGAATTTACTTTCTATCATGGATGATGAAATTTTAATTTTTTTGTTCATAAAACACATAAAAAATTGTAATTTTATATGAATATGAAGCACAATAGTAATGACAGTTTTTGCACACAAAATTTGAGCCAAAAGCTAAAGATTTGATTACAATCCAAGATTTGACTCTCTATCTCAAGAAGTTATGGAGAGTTCCCAATGTAATTAAGGGAAAATTAAATCTAGAACTTTCTTATTAATGAAGTTAATTAGATTTGTTCTTTGTTTAACCTCTACATTCACTGATCAATTAGCATAATTAAACTAAATTAGCTCCATTATTTTATCAAACTCTATAATTTTATTTATATATTTTCATGCTATTGAGTTAATTATACAAAAAATTTCCAATTAATCATGTTAGACATATATCCTATTCCGTATAGCTGAAATAATAATCATAGTCGCTTGGGTAGGTAAGAATTATTCCTTGTATGTAACCTAAAATTATTTAGTAAACAATTAATTTTAATTGTCTATGCATGAGTTACTTTTTGCAATTAATGATGGCTTTCGTAATGAGTTACCTTTTGCAATGAGTTACCTCAAACAATGGGCAAACTATAATTACTCATAGCATAAATTTATTTACTAAAAGATTAAATAGAAAATAAATATAATTTGTAGTACTAACCAAAACCATAAGCAGAGAAGTAGAGAGTCTCAAAAGCGGCCTACAGGATGTTGTGGTAGAAGGAGCGAGAGGCCATCTAGATGGCCTAGTGAGGGGCAGCAATTTGGAAAGAAAACACTTGGAGCAAATATTTGGGAGTGGCGAGGCCCACCAGAAGCAAACATTTGGAAGGAGAAAAGGAAGGAGGGAGTGGAATGTTTAAGAGAGAGAGAGGTCGTGAAAGGGTGGAGGCATGATGGAGCAAAGCAGCGGCAGTGAAAGGTCTAAGAGTTGAAGAGAAGAGAAAATGATTTTAGGGTTAAGAGATTTTAGGTTTATGGCAAATGGGTTTCATGAGATGTAAAACATGTGTATGTTTAAAACTTTATTAACCAATAAAAATGTGACATGTGTGATATTTTAAATATATATATATATATATATATATATATATATATATATATATTATATACACGCTTTGGTTTTTTTCATTTTTATAAGCACTAGTTGTTTTTATTTAATTTCTAAAATAAATTATAATAATTTTTACTTAAGCACAAATGTTATATTATTTCAAAATAAAATTTTATTCAAGATTTTTAATTCCTTGATTTTTATCAAAAAATTACAATGTGATTTTAATCACTTTGAAAGTATAAAATAATTTATTTATTTCATACAATTCCATGTTTAAAAATTTACTTCTCATTAATTTGATATTTAAACATTAGTTATTTAATTTGTACAAAAATATTATCTTTTATTTAAATATTTTTAAAAATTATTTTTAATTAAATATTAAAACATAAAATTGTATTATTTAATTATTATTTTGAGATTTTTAACTTCTCTATTTATTAAAACTTAAGATATTATATTCACATGCTTGAAAGAGAAGATGAAAAATAGAGGGAAATGTGAGAGGGAAAAGGGAAAGATTACATATTTATATACTTGTCACACTTTTATAAAATATGATAAATAGTTGATTGAATAAAGACAAAAGTGACGAATAAGATGAATAGGCAGGTTTAACTTTTAGACCAATGTTATATTTCTCACTTTTTCTTAAAAATGCCAAATAAAAAAATTACAAAGTAACAAATATGTAAAAAATTCTTATAGTGTCTCCTAGAAGAATGGACCTATGTAACTTAGGATAGAACAAATTGAAGATAAGCTGAGGTGGGATTCCTTTAAATGATCAATGAAAGAAATAAATGGAAGAACATGTTATAAAATTGCATTAAACAAGGATAACATACAAAAATAAATTAATTTAACTTCAAAATAAAATTACCAACTAAAAGTTTGTCCTAGCAAAAGAAATTATCCGTCAAGGCTCGTGCATCACACAATCTCCTTGAAGCAGATTCGCCTTCTTCACTAGGTGCTTGAGAATTCTACCGGCGTCTGTCTCTTACGATACAACAGCAACTAGTAGCAAGAGAAGCACTACTCTTCTACTTAAGCAAACTGGAAACACTTCAAACTCTATCACAAACTTTAGAACTAAAAGCTAAGAACTCAAGAAGTCAAGAGATAAAACAAGCTAGAGAGAGAGAGCTAAATTTTGGTGTGTTGAACAAATGAGGGAGAACCTCTCTATGTAGGCTATGGAATTTGTAAATATGAAATTTGAAACATCAACTTTTATTAACTCAAAATTAACTTGTATTCAAAACATGAGAGTTCATTGAATACATGAGTTATGAATTTGAAAAGACTTATAACATCTAAGGAATTTGTAAAGACTACCAACATCAATTTGGATTCACTAATTTTCCAACAATCCCCCACATGAATGAAATTGATTGAAAACAAACGAATATTTGACCTAGCGATAGAGTTCAATGATCGAAACCTGCATTGAATAGGTACGTATATATCGCCTTTTGAACCTTCCCTTATGAAAGCATATCACTTTACTGATAAATAAAGACACAATATCCTTGAACTGTTCTATCGTTTATGTAAATGATGATATGCTCCATATAGGAATCTTTCTTAGAATTTTCATTTCTCACTTTTATGTTCGTTTTGGCCATGAACATGCCGTGGTTTTGTGAGAATTTCTCAAGAGTTGAGCCCTAAACAATTTTCTTATAAGCAACCCCACTTCATTCTCACATATTCTTATCAAAGAGTAACTCGCATTGCTATGCTAGGATTTCCTATGCATAAGAATCATTAAAAGCAACGCTTAACCTTTTCCTTACGGACATCACTATTTTCATCATAAGAATGGATAAGAGGTTACACCAACCCGCACAATGATCTATCTAAGTCTTTAAAATTCGGTTGTCCCTTTGAACCTAGATCTTGAGATCTCCAGTCAACTAGATTAGATTTCCTTTGTATTGACTTATCCTTTCATGGGCTTCAGTCCCATTCCTCTATATGACTTATCCACTAGCTCTTTCCATAGACATTATATAGTCTACAATAACAACTCCAGTTGAGAGTAGTTGCATATTGGTATTATGTCTACAACGAATATGTCTAGACTTACCATTATACATATTACTTTGAGCCCGATTAATAGCAGATTGACTATTGCTATGTATACACATAAGTGATACAGGCTTAGGCCAGTCTGAAATATCTTCTAAGAAATGGTGTAGCCATTCAGCCTCTTCACCATATTTATCTAAAGCTATAAACTTAGATTCCATAGTAGATCGGGCTATAACTATTTGTTTAGAAGATTTCCATGATACAACAGCTCCAGCTAGTGTGAACATATACCCACTATAGACTTTGAGACTTTTATATCAGATATCCAATTTGCATTGCTGTATCCCTTTAACACTATAGTATATCTAGTGCAATATAGTTCATAGCTACGAGTATATCGCTATAGCTACGAGTATATCGTAAGTACCCCAGTACTTTCATAATACATTTCCAATGCTTTCCTTTTGGATTACTCATGTATCTATTTAGTCTACTGATTTTGTAGGCTATATTAGGTCTCGTATAACTCATCAAGTACATCAGACTACCAATCACTCTACAGTATTCTACTTGTGAAACACTCTCACATTTATTCTTATATAAGTGTTGACTTAAGTCTATCACTGTCCTAGACACTCTAGAATCATCTTTGTTAAATTTTTCTAAAATCTTATCTACATAGTGTGACTAACTAAGCAAGAGTCTATTAGAAGTCCTTGTAATTTTAATTCCTAAAATTACATTACCCAGGCCCATATCTTTCATGTCAAATTTTGAATTCAATATATTTTTGGTTGATTTTATTATCTTATCATTACTACCAACAATGAGTATGTCATCAACATAAAGGCACAAAAAAACATAACCATTTCCAGTATCTTTAACATAGACCCATTTATCACACTCATTGATTTTAAACCCATTTGCAAGTATTACACTTTCAAACTTTTCATGCCATTGTTTTGTGTTTGCTTTAAGCCGTACATAGACTTCAACAATTTGCAAACTTTCTTTTCTTATCTAGGAGCAACAAACCCCTCAGGTTATTCCATATAGATCTCTTCATCTAAGTCACCATTAAGAAAGGCTTTCTTCACATTCATTTGATGTTCTTCAAGATTTTGCAAAGCGGTAATCGCAATTATGATCCTAATGGAATTTATTCTCGTCACTAGAGAATATATATCAAAGTAATCTAAGCCTTCTCGTTGCTTATAACCTTTGATAACAAGTCTGGCCTTATACTTCTCAATTAATCCATCTACTTTCATTTTCCTCTTGAAAATCCATTTAGAACCTAGTGGTTTACATTCCGGAGGAAGATCCACAAGTTTCTATGTATGGTTTCGCATTATGGAATTAATTTCACTCTTAATGGCTTTTTTCCACAAAGGTCCCTCTAAAGAGCTCACAACTTCTTTAAAGGTTTAACATTCATTTTCTAACATATAAACCAAAAAATCTAGACCAAAGGATTTTTCTGTTCTTGCTCTTTTACTATGTCTAGGCTCATCTTCAATAACTTGTTCTTGGTCTTGACTATCCTCTGTGATAGCCTTATAAGTTTCTTTAGATGAACTTTATCTTTCTTTGGATTTATACAAAAATTCGTGTTCAAAGAACGATGCATTTCTCGATTCTATTATTGTATTTTTGTGTCTATCTGGGATTTGTGACTTATATACAAGAAATCGATAAGCACTATTATTATGAGTGTATCTTATGAAAATGCAATCAACTATTTTTTGACTTATTTTAATCTTCTTAGGTATAGGTACCACCACTTTAACAAGACACCCCCACACTTGTAAATATTTGTCGAAAGCTTTCTTCCTTTCCACAATTTATAAGATGTCATTTTATCTTTCTTGCGGGTACCTTATTTAAAAGATAATTAGCTGACAAAATAGCTTCCCCTATATGTTCTATGGTAACCCAGAACTCAACAGCATTGCATTTATCATTTCTTTCAAGCTACAATTTTTACGCTAGGCAACTCCTTTTGATTGAGAGAATAAGGTGGCGTGACCTCATGTATTATTCTATGTTGTGCATAGAACTCACTAAAAGGTGATTCATGTTCTCCATTACGGTCACTTCTAATCACTTTAATCTTCTTATAAGTTGATTTTCAACCTCATTCTTATATAGAATAAACTTCTCTATTGCTTCGTCATTGTTTTTCAATAAATAAACATAACAATATTTTATGCTATTATCGACAAAAGTAATAAAATATTTATTGCCACCTCTTGTTTGAACAAATTTCAAATAAAAAATATCACTATAAATTAAATCAAGAGGTTCAATATTTCTTTCTATAGTTTGAAAAGATGACCTTGTCAATTTCGCCTCAACACAAGTTTCATACTTATGTTTTAAACCAACTTGGAAAGTAGGAATATGACTTAAGTTAATTAATCTACTTAATGTATTATAATTAACATGTCCTAGTCTACCATGCCATAAAAAGGAAGACTCAATCTAATAAACAGAAGAACTAGCTTTATTGATTTTGGGCTTTTCAATTATTTCATTGAGTTTCAACATACCCCCACTCTCATATCCTTTTCCAACATACATACCACCCTTGGTAAGTACAAATTTATCTAATTAAAAAACCATGCGGAATCCATGCTTATTCGACAATGAATTAGACACTAAGTTCTTGCAGATTTCTAGCATATACAATATGTTATTTAGATTCAGCTCCTTCACAGAGGTCATCTTCAAAACCACTTTGTCTAGACCTTGTGCCTCAAACGTGGATGAGTTACCCGTGAAGAGCTTCTCTCAATTCTTGATAGGCCCAAAGGTTGTGAATAGGTCTTTGTCTGAACAAGGATGCCTTGTAGCTTTAGTGTCAATCCATCGTTCCTTTAACTAGATTGACTTAAAAAACAACCGTAGACAGGCTTAGCTCTGATACTTCTTGTGTGATTTTGTCCACCACATTCAATTCATTCTTTTTCTTCTTTGGAAATCAACAATCAGAAGCCTGATGACCTATCTCGTTATAGTTAAAGCACTTCCATTTGAACTTCTGCTTCTTGGAAATTCCACCTTTAGGCCCTAGCTTGGACCATTTATTCTATTTGCTCTTCTTTGCTTTAGAGCTTTGACCATACTTCACTACATTTGCCTTTACCACTGTAAGAGTTAAACTTCTCTTCTCTGAGCCTCTATTGTCTTCTTTAATACGAAGTCTGACTACAAACTCTTCCATGATCATCTTCTTTCTCTTGTGCTTAAGGTAATTCTTTAAATCCTTCCATGTAGAGGGTAGCTTCTCAATCACAACTGCTACTTGAAAGGTTTCACTTAGGACCATGCCTTCAGCAAGTATCTCATCAAGGATCACTTGGATCTCTTGCACTTGACTTATCATAGTTTTAGTGTCCATTATCTTATAATCAAGAAAGTGGCCCACCACAAACTTTTTGGACGCAACATCCTCAGTCTTATATTTCTTCTCTAAAGACTCCGATAATTCTTTGGCCGATTTTTTCTCAATATACACATTCTATAATGGGTCTGACAAGCCATTCTTGACATAATTACGACATAAGAAATTAGAATGCTTCCAAGCCTCAACAACATTGATGACTTGGATATCTTGCTCTCCTTCATTGATTTCAGGTGGATCCTCAATCAAGAACCTCGCTAGACCCAGATTGGTCAAGTAAAATAGCATCTTTTGCTGCCACCTCTTGAAATTCAATCCACTAAATTTCTCTAGTTTTTCACCATGGTTCACAAGAATCGAAACAGATACAGCTGAGGTAATAGCCACATGAGGTTGTTGAGAACAAATCATAACATCAACCATCTCAAGAACAACAACTGAAATTAACAAATCAAACGATTTTTAATTTCTTGAACCAAATTATATTTTGAGAAACAACTGAATAACTTTCAATAGATAATTCCCAGGAAAGGCCGGAGGTTTTACAAACAGGTCCCATGTAAAACCCAACCTCCTTAGTCAGAATTTCTTTATAAGAAAATTCTAAAGAAAGACGTGGAGGGGTCACAGTTGCTTCCTCTTCAAACCCAGTCACTATTTAGTCACTATCAAGTTAACAACAACAAATTATAAAAGGCCCTCCATAAAAATATCACGCAAAATATATATATATATATCAACAAATATAAGGCGAGAGCAATTTTTATAGTCAAACAAATAAAATTATATATATTACAACAATATTTATAAAATTATATTTTAACATGCCACTTTAAAAACTTTATATAAAGCAATTGTCTGTTTTGAGTTTTTATAAAAGTAGTTGCATTATATAAGGATAACATAAAAAATTAATTTAATTTAACTTGAAAATAAAATTACCAACTTAAAGCTTGTCCTAGCAATAGAAATGATCCATCGAGGCTCGTGTATCACATGATTTCCTTAAAACAGATTCGCCTTCTCAACTAGTGCTTGACAATTCTGCCAGTATCTATCTCCCATGATATAAGAATAACTAGTAACAAGAGAAGCACTACTCTTCTACTTAAGCTAATTGGAAACATTTCAAACTCTATCATGAACTTTAGAACTAAAAGCTAAGAACTCAAGAAGGAAAGAAATAAAACAAGCCAGAGAGAGAGAGCTAACTTGTGGCGTGTTGAACAAATGAGGGAGAGCCTTTTCATATAGGCGATGGAATTTGTAACTATGGAATTTGAAACATCAACTTTTATTAACTCAAAATTAACTTCTATTCAATGCATGAGAGTTCATTGAATACATATATGAGTTATAGATTTGTAAAGATGTATAACATCTAAGGAATTTGTAAAGACTTCCAACATCAATTTGCATTCACTAATTTTCCAACATAAAATGTTTTAATTATGTGGGCTTTCTTTAAAGCTAGGACACAAAAAATTAAAGAGGATGACACTTAATTCATTATAGGTAAAGTTGAGGTATGTTTTGAAGTATTACAAAATCTTTTTTTTTCTTAACCAAATTCTAATTCAATTTAGTACTAATTAAGTTATCAACTTATCCAATAATTAGAAACTGGCCAACTTGATCTTATCCAATTTGGCAAGAACAAATTAAATATCAAGGAGGATGTTGTTAAGTTATTTTGGGAAGTATTTGTTAATGTAGGAAATTCTTTTCCTATTAGAATTATATTAATTAATGAATTCCTATTTAGGATGTTAATTAGTTAATTGTGAATCCTCTAGGATTAGGATTAATCTTAATTTAGAATTATACACCTACTTTCCTATTAACTTAGAAAAGTTATATCATATTTCCTATTTATTTAGGAAAGTTATCCTATTTGAGCTATGTTGTCTAATACTTTTAGATTAGTTATCCTGCCAATTTGTGAGATTATAGTAGTATAAATAGGTGACCTCTAGTACTACTTGTACTTTGTCATAACATAAAAAAGCTCTATTAGTTTAGAAATTATAGTGGTATAAATAGGTGACATTTAATAGTACTTTATCATAACATAAAAAGCTTGTATATGAGATTCTCAAAAAGCTTGTGTATGAGAGCTCCTAGTTGAGAGGCTGTAAGGATTTTCTAAATAATGTAAGTGTTTATTTTTTTCCTCTAATTCTTGTAAGTGTTTCTTTTTTAGTGAAGAGAACATTTCTTTGTTGCCCCGTGACGTAGGCATATTGTCGAAATAGGAAAATCTATTTTTCCTCTACTTTGTTCTTTCCTTGGATGATGTTTTGAGCCTACTAATTGTGTGTTTGACGTTTTATTCCACAATAGTATTTCAATACTTTACTCGACATTCCACAGCTCAATAATTTGCTTAGGTCATAAAAAGAATTAAGGTTTCACTAACTCATACTAATGCTCCCAATTTTATTTTCAACTACCACCAGCCTGAAAATTTTGAATATGTTATTAAACTATGAGAAGAAGAAGCAACGAAGTTTAATATATTAATAAAGCCTTTAGTTGTATTTTATCTTCCATTAAAATTTGACCGGAGTGCAATAAGATAAAAACTGTACTCAAATAGAAGTACTACTTTATTGACATTTATAATACAGTCTCTTATTATGAATGTGTAATGTCCAAAATAAATCAACTTCCTATAAGAAATATGCCCTGTCCTGCTAAATGTAAAGAATAAGTAACTAAATTTACTAAGTATATTCGGAATCCTGAAAGTAAATAATAATAGGATTATTAGAATCCTTAAGGTAAACAACAACCACATTTATTTTACGTAAATAACACTTAATAAAAATAATTATATATATTTGGAATCCTAAAAACAAATATAATAATTGGATTATTAGAATCCTAAACGTAAACAATCACTAAATCTATTATATATTTGGAAGCTAACAGAGTTGTTTTGCTCAGTATGTCAAAAAAACATTGCCTTTTCGTATTAAAACTATTTTATAAGATATCAGTATCCTCTACTCATTTATCTAATTTCGTCCCAGTTTTGAGGATCTATATTGACACTAGGATTTTAATATTAATAGAGCTTTAATAAATCTTTGAGATCTATTGGCACTTGGATTTTAATATTATTGGATTATTAATATATTTTCTATAATGACCAATTTAGATGTGGATTATTTCTTGATTAATATGCCACATTATGGGAAAAGCAAAAAGATGAGCATTAGGTCATCCCAAAGCAGTATATTTGACAAACTCTCGGATGAGTTGCTGCAGAAAATTCTTGAGCAACTACTACCAAATCTGTTGTTCAATGTAAGGGACTCTATAAACGATGGTTGGGTATCATTTCTTAGCCTTACTTCATTGACTGCTCCATTCACAACCACCATCATCTTGAATTCAATAATAACTTCAGTATTTTGTTCCATTTTGTTACGTGGAATGAGCTAATAAACCAAACGCAAAAGCATCTCCAATCAATTTGCTTAATCTCTAATCTCAAAACCTCTAGGAGCAAACCTCATCTACTTAGTTTTGTCCCTCATTTTAGATAACTAGATCCGCAACAATTATCTATGGTAGCATATTTTGAAGACTTGTTAGTGTGCTGCAATAGCCCATTTTTTTAGACTAATTATTACATCTGCAATCCACATACTAAACAATGGTTAATGATCCCTCTGTCTCCAACATACCATGCAAGTGCCAGGGTAGGTTTTGTCTGCTATCCTTACTGTTTTAACAAGCAGTCATGTTTTACCGATGCTCGGTACAAGTACAAGCTTGTGCGTGTTCCTTTTTTTTAAGTCTAAAAAAAGTTCACTATAGATATTTTCTGCTCCTAGAGTGTAGATGGACCCAATCAGTAATGACTTCTACCAACCCCTTGAGAAGGAGCAAGTCAAATTTGGCCCTAAATGCAGTTCCATACAAAGGAATTCTTCATTAGCTTAATGACTATGGAATTATTATGGCATACGTATGATCCATTGAACAACGTTGAAAGGCATCGCATCATTGATCCTCCAATTGATGATAAGATGTTCGAATATTGCATTCAAGTTAGCGAATAGATGGTCATCGCTCTAATGGCTCTTTAAGTGTTTGGAAACTTGAGGATTATGATGTAGGCAAATGGTAATTGGAGCACAAGTTTTACCTAAAAGCTTTGATTTCAAAAGATAAAGTCAATTGGATAATATCCAAAAGAAGTGATGTCAAAATAGTAGCTTTCCACCCTTTTGATAGGTATATTATCTAATAAAAATTACATTGCAGCTTGCAACATGCGAAGAGGGATATTTAAAGTGGTTAGTATCGTTAAGGGCCCTCCAAATATGTTTTTATGGCAGGATTTCTATCCTCTTGTGCATCCCTGGTGCCTACGCCTGTTCCTCCGCTTGATGTAAAGGGCTTGTAGTTCTTTTGTTTTTAATTTCATTTTTATATTTAAATAAGAATATGTACCTAATATTAACTAGGGATGTTCATGGGTCGGGTATGATACCAACTGGATATATGATGGGTTGTACAAAGACTTATCCCACTATAACCCAAATTGAAGGCAATATCCAGCATTAACCGATATATTCGATTTGGTTAAGTGATGGTCGGATGAGATTGGGTTCAATTTTCATCCCCTCGCTGTCTAATTTTTATGTATTTTAATCTCAAATTAATTACAATCCATTTATTTTTATTTCTCTTTAAATTTCAACCAATCGCATAATTTTAGATCTAAACACCAAATCTTCTATTTTTCTTTTTTCTTTTTTCTCTCCACTTTTCAAAAACTAAAACCAAGAAATATTTGATTGATTAATTTGTTGTGAATTTGGAGAATTTAATAATACAAAGAGAAACAATACATTAACCTTGGAACCATTAATTCCTTTTATTTGCCATTGATATTATCGTTTAAATTTTAAGTATTACAGGTGAAGAAACAATAAGTTGAATTTATCAGTGGGGAGATGTGAGCTTGGTGTAAGTAAGTGGCGGCGATGAACCAACTTTTGATTTGACTTGGCTACACAAATCAAAAGAAAGAAAGCCATTGGAATTGGAAGAGTTACAATTCAAGTTGATAGTCTTGTGGTTTTGCTGCTATGGCTCCTTCATCATTTTCTTCTGTTAATGTCCATTAGGCTGAAGCCAAATATGATGTATTCCTCAGTTTCAAGGTTGAAGATACCCGTGATTACTTTACCAACCGTCTATACGCAGCTTTTTGTTGGAAACAAATTCAAACCTTCATTGATGACGCTGGACTCAAGAGAGGAGATGATATTTCCCCTGCATTCTTGGAAGCAATTCAAAAATCAAAGATTTCAGTCATTATTTTCTCAAATGGTTATGCTCTTTCAAAATGGTGCTTGGATGAACTTGTGAACATTCTTGAATGCAAGGAACAGAACAACCAAATAGTTATACTGGTTTTCTACCATGTAAAGCCGTCTGATGTTTGTAAATAAACTGGAAGTTTCAGTGATGCATTGGCTAAGCATGGAGAATCGTGCAAGTATATGACAGAAAAGGTTCAAAAGTGGAAGGATGCTTTGACTGAAGCAGCAGATCTTTCTGGATAGGATTTGATGGTGATTAGGTAAATCTCCACATGCTATATATGCCTTACACTAGCTTTCTCAATAAAGATAATGATTTTTTTTTTTATGCAAATAGATCAAATGTAGTTCCAATAGTCTCTTTTTTTTTTGGGATTTTCGGCAGTCATTTTAACTTACTACATGTGTTCTTGGCCAAACATTTCAATGAAATTGTTGGTGATGTTTTGAAGAAATTGAATGATTTATCACCCCCAAGAGATTATGAAGGACTAGTAGGAATCAATTCTCACATGGGCACATTAAATCATTATTGTCCATTGATTTGTCAGATTTTTGAGTCAAAGGAATTTGGGCATGGGTGTTATAGGCAAAAGAACCTTTGCTGAAGTTGTTTCAACAAAATTTCTAGTGAGTTTGAAGGTTGCTGTTTTATTGCAAATATTATAGAAGAGTTGGCCAAATGTGGACTTTTTTGTTGAAAGAGCAACTTCTTTCTAAGATATTAGAAGAAAAAATGTTAACATAGGTGCTCTTAAAATTATACCCGTATTCATTAAGCATAGGGTTCAAAGCAAAATGGTCCTTATTGTTCTTGATGATGTCAATGATTCAAACCAATTAGAAAGTTTAATTGGAGGGTTTGATGGATTTGGTTTAGGTAGTAGAGCCATTATAACCGCTATAGATAAACAAGTGCTTTACAATTATGGAGTGAATGACATATATGAGGTCAAGTAATTTAACAATCACGAAAGTCTCAAGATCCTTTGTAATTATGCCTTTAGATAAACGTATCCTCTTAAAGATCTTATGGTGCTCTCAGAAAAGATTATTGATTATGCCAAAGGCAATCCATTAGCTCTTGAAGTGTTGGGTTCCTCCTTCTTATTATATCAAAAAAGTAAAAGAGAAAGTGCATTGTGTAAATTAAGGAAGATTTGTAATCCTAAGATTTATAGCGTTTTGAAATTGGCCTATGATGGACTAGATGATGAGGAAAAAATATATTTTTAGATATTAGTTGTTTCTATAAGCGTGAAGATGTTGATTATGTAACAAAACTATTGGATAGTTGTTACAACTCATTTGATTATGGACTTAGTGTCCTTATTAGTAAGTCACTTATCTCAATCGGATACAAATGCATGATTTATTGCAAGAAATGGGTTGGAAAATTGTTCACCAAGAATCACCCAAAGTGCCAGGAAAACATAGCAAATTATGGAGTCGTGAGGATACCTTCCATGTACTGAAGAATAACACTGTAAGAGTCAATTAATTAGTGATTACAGTTTGTTTCTTAAACCTAAGTTTCTATAAATACAAGAAGATTGTGTAGTCTATGCTAACTTATTTTTTTGTTTTGGTTTAAAGGGGACATATGTAGTTCAAGGCTTGTTCTTGGATATGACTAAACTTGCAAACTTGCATCTAAGTTCTAGATCCCTTGAGAATATGCCTAATCTAAAATTTCTTAAATTCTATGTACCTTTTGTTGATTCCACAAGTATCTCTAGAGTACATCTTCCTCAAGGATCAAAATATCTTCCCGATAAGTTAACGTATCTCCATGGCATGGATATCCTGTAAAAAAATTGCCATCAAATTTCACTCCAAATAATCTCATTGAGTTCAACATCCCCTATAATAATTTTGATCAACTATAGGTAGAAACAAAGGTATGATTTAATAGTTAAATTTTGTATTTCTTTGTGACCTGTAGTCCATAAATGCTTATTTTTTTCTTTTTTCTATATCATGGTTCTGACATAAAAATGATTGATCTTAATCACTCAAATGTCCCACGGCTTGAACATTGCCGAAGCTTGTTTAACACTCCCTTATCTATCCAATATCTCACCAACCTCCGTATCTCAAATCTTAGTGGCTTGAAAAGCCCTAGGAGTTTTCCAAGCAACATCCATTCTAGATGTCCTACAACTCTTGACCTCTCTGGCTGCATCAACCTCACAAAGTTTTCACAGACTTTCGAGAATATACAAAATTTTTATCCATGCAGGACTGCAATAGAAGAAGTTTCCTCTCAAATTAGGTGTCTATCCAAGTTGGTTGAATAGATTTGAACAATTACAAAAGAGTCAAGAGTCTTTCAACAAGCATTTGTGAATTGAAATGCCTTCCTAGTCTTAATCTTTGGAATTGCTTGAAACTTGACAGCTTCCTTGAAATCATAGAGAAAATGGAGTGTTTAGAATATCTTGTTTTATGTGAAATAGCAATTAAAGAGCTACCATCTTCTAGTGAGCATAGGCCTTTGTGAGTTAAGATTGAGTTATTGTAAAAATCTTGAGACCATTCCAAGTAACATTTATAATTTGGCATCTCTTACACGTATTGCTCTTTACAATCTTGAGACGATCGCCTATTGCATTCTTGAAGAATGTTACTAAATTAAGCTTCGGTTTTTGCAATATAACAGAAATCCTTGAAGATTTCTGTAGTCTATCCTCATTAGAAGTATTAGATCTAAGAGGAAATAGTTTTGAGAGTCTTTCTACAAATATCAAGCACTTTCTCGGTTGAGATGGCTTTCACTAATCAGTTGCAATATGCTTCAATTAATACTAGAGCCTCCACTTGGACCACAATTTTTAGATGCAAGTACTTGTGAGGTGCTCCAAGCATTACCAAAGCCTCCTTCAAATCTTGAATCAGTTGAATATGAATTGGAAGTAGTATCCAAGCGATTGGGTGAATATTTGAGGTATAAAATGGACTTCGTGTTTCCAAATTGTGTGAAATTGAATCATAAGTCAAAGAATTCAAAGCAAAGAATTCAAAGTATGGCAATTCCAGCACTAAGGACTTTATATGGAAAAGGTTACTCTCTCTTTCTCTCTTAATTTCGCCTCTGACACTCCCTGTTGTCAGATTAACACGATTTAATTTCATATTACAGTGTTTGGTTTAACATCTCAAATCAACTTATGCTTACTTGGGAGTGAAATTCCCGACTGATTCAGCTATCAAAGCTCAGGATCTTCAGTAACTATTGAGCTACCTCAGCATTGGTGTAACAGAAGGTTGGTCGGATTTGCACTATCAGCTGTAATTGCATTTGAGAGGAAATACTGTGATAATGTTATTGGAATCAAATGCAATTACCATTTTCAAACTAGTCATGAAGGCTTTAAATGGAAAGTTTATGTCAACTATTTAAATGGGGTTGTTTGTCAGATCACCTATTACCGGGATACAGTCGTTGTATGAATGCACTACTTAAGGGTGACTTCAAAACTGTCTCACTAGACCCAATAGTAAGGAAGTTTCTTGTTAAATATCAAGACATGAAAATTCATTTTCTACAGCATCCTTCAGGCTTTGGGTTTGCAAATAATTGACAAGCTATTTCAACTTTTGGTAGTTTGACATTGCAATCCATGAGAATGTAATAAAAAACGCTTACCTAATATGCTGATTAATGGATAAAAACTAAAGCTGACATGAGCATAATTAAATTATTGTATTAATATTAATTGCCTATAATACCATTCTTTGCCTTTAAGTTTCTAGAAGCTTACAGGTCCTGTATTTTAAGAATATTACTGTTTTGAAGGCTGTGTGAATGAGATCAAACTGTAGCCAATATATTTCATGACCATAAAAAATAAAGGCTACAAAAGCTAGTAATATTGGTGATCTTTGCAATCTGCATCATACAAGCGTGGACAAATTCATGTCTTGTCCTATGTGTGATTTATTGTTTATTGTTTGCTTATAATATGTTTAAAATTAAAGAAAACAACTACAAGATGATCATAAACTGATAAGAAAAACTTTCGCTATCACTTGATATTAGAGAACTAAAATAAAAATAGTATTAATACACCTACTATATATACTTCTTATAGCATAGATATAGATAGTATATATTATATAATTACAATATATAGCTTCTCATCACAGATCACTTCAACATTGAGTGCATTTGCGTCTGATCGTGATCGTTCTTGGACCTGAAAGATGTAATATGTAGTTGTCATGTTCACACCATAATGATCATAAGAACCATAAAAGTAGTGTTTGGGTCAAAGGTGACTATTGTGCTTCGGAGGTCAAGTTCATAGTTGAGATCTTGATGTAGCATGTAGGGATGGCAAAAACCCCCGGGCGGGGCCGGGTACCCGGATTCCCGGCCCGGTCTCATCGGAAAATTACCCGAATTTCCAGGGAGTAATTCTGGGGACGGGGAGAGCAATCCTGGGGAACGCTCGGGGCCGGGCAAGGGTCGAGGACTAGGCTTCTCGGCCCGGCCCCGGCCCAAAATAAATATAAAAATATGTTTTATTTAATTTATTTAATTTACGACAACGTAAAGACAACGTAAAATCCGACACTCGACAATACACTCGACATAATCTGACACTCGACATCGACGAAATCCGACACTCGACAATATAAAATCCGACACTTGACAGAATCCGACACCCGACATCATGAAATTCGACTCTCGACATAATGAAATCTGACACTCGAAAATATAAGATCTGACACTCGACTGAATCTGACACTCGACAAGGCCCCTAATTCTCCCTCTTGTGGAAAACACCTCACAGCCAGAATTAGACTTCACATTTTAGCCTTAACTTCAATCCTTCACTCTCACTGCTTTCATTCGCCTAACCTAACCTGGGTCCTTTCCTTCACTTCAGACTTCACATGCTCCACGGTGACATAGCTGCATGGGTCCTGACTTGCATTACCTCCCCTTACCTACGCTGCTCTCCTGATCTACACTGCTTCTCCAGACCTGCCCTATGGCTGTGATAGCTTCTCTAGACTTTGCCTCCACGGTGAGAGCTTCGCCTGACCTACACTCATGTTTTACGAACTCTACTCCGATCTATTCGTCTTCTTCCTTTTCTCTATCAACTCATGAAATCAAATTTATTCGACACAGTAGCCATAGTGTCTCTCTACTTTGACCTCAAACAGAAATAAGCCTAAGACTTTGCTTTCTTGAAATTCTTTTATTGTTTGCCATAATTTCGTACTTCATTGTTCTTTGTTTGAATTTATTTGTCAATAAAAGCTATTAGGGTGTTGTTATGACTTCAGTTTTACCTCCAGGCTCTAGTCAGTATTTCCCTTCGCTTGTGTTGTGATATCTCCTTTTGGTCATAATCTAGAACTACATTTTGAACACATGCCGATGAGAGTCATAAAACCAAGTTTAATTCTTAACTTAAGTACTGACTAATTTGTTTAATAGACTAGATGCTTTCCCCACTTTGTAATTGTATGTGACTAATTTGATTTTGTATGTGACTAATTCACAAAACTAATTCATGTCATCTCTCATCTGTTCATGCTTTTGCGATTCCCTTTTTTAGTAGCATAAATGGGGGTTATTTTTGCATTTTTGTAGGTTATATTATATACAAATAATGTTTACATCCACTAGAAATGATCAACCTACTTATAATAATGATATGCCAATGGAAGAAAATGAAATGGAGCAAGATTATGAGGACAACATGGTTGATGTTTTGATTGAGGATGGATCTAAAACAAATTCACAAACAGGATGCAGGAAAATGCGGCCACCAGTTGATCGTAGCACTCGTGGGCATGGACCACGAGGTGGTGTCACAAAGAGAAAGGAGGATCGTCAACCAATAAAACGGTCTTGGGTTTGGGAACATTTTACAAAAGAAATTATTGAAGGCAGACATAAAGCTATTTGTAACCATTGTAAAGCTGCATTGGTTAGTCACCATACAGATGGAACCAAACACTTGGCAAGCCATTTAAGAAGTTATATGAGTCGAAAACAAGCAACAATTAAGCAACAGTTCTTGAGTTTTCAAAAGAAGCAAAATGGAAGTAATTCATTAGAAATGGTTGTTAAGATGTTTGATAAAGGAGTTTGTAAGGAAAAGGTGGCCAAAATGATTGTAATGCATGAACTTCCTCTTTCATTTGTTGAGTATGAGGGTTTTAGAGAGTTAATGTATTATGCTCAACCTTCGTTTGTTCCCATGAGTAGAAACAGTTTAAGGAATGTGGTCTTTAAGATATATGATATTGAGAAGGAAAAGACCATGAAGATGATGGATGCTTGTAAGAGTAGAATAGGAATAACAACTGATATGTGGACTACAAGTAATTAAAAAAAAAGGATACATGGTTGTGATAGCACATTTCATTGATAAGCATTGAAGATTACAGAGTCACATCTTGAGGTAAATATATCATATATGGACATGCTAATATCATACATGTAAAAGAAAAAGACTTAATTTCTTAATTACTAACTAGTGTTTGACCTTTACTATTGAATATGTTTCAGGTTCATATATGTTCCATCTCCACACACTGCTGAAGCACTTGCTGATGAGTTAGCTCCTTGTTTGATGGATTGGAATGTTGATCGTAAGTTGTCATGTGTTACTCTTGACAATTGCTCTACTAATGATGCATTGATTCCTATACTGAAGGAAAAATTGGTTGTTCATAACATGATTTTGAAAAGAAAATTATTTCATATGAGGTGCACATCACACATTTTGAATTTGATAGTAAAAGATGGGTTAGATGTGCTTGGAGATGGGATTGATAAAATTAGAAACAGTGGCACCTTTTGGTCTACTACACCTAAAAGAATTGAGAGATTTGAGAGTGAAGCACGACAAATGAAAGTTTCTTGTACAAGAAAATTGGCATTAGATTGTTGCACTAGATGGAATTCAACTTATTTGATGTTGTCTACTACATTGGAATCTAAGGATGTGTTTACTCGTTTGCATGTGCATGAAAAAAGTTACAGATCTATACCTATGCATTTAGAGTGGGAGTTGGCAAGGTTGATGTGTGACCAATTAAAGTATTTCTATAAGGTGATCCAAGTGTTTTCAGGTACAAGATATCCCACTTCCAACTTGTTTTTTACTTTGATTTGTGACTTGAGATTGGCATGGACTAAATGGTGTGATTCTCCTTATTCTAAAATAAGAGAAATGGCATCACAAATGATAGAAAAATTTGAAAAGTATTGGGAGGTCATTCATGGTGTTTTGGCAGTGGCTGCTATCTTGGATCCAAGATATGGAGACAATGCTTCAAAGTGTTTTGGAGATGTCAAAGACATTGTTTGTGACTTAGTAGAGGAGTACAAACTTAAAGCTACCACTGTAGGTATAGGTGAACATGATGAGTCATTAGCAAGTAAGGTTCCTACGAGTAGTGGGTTGGAAGATATGACTTTTGAGTCCAACTTAGAGTATCAATCATACATTGGTTGTACTAGTAATATAGTTACTAAGTCTGAGTTAGATTTGTATTTGGAGGAATAATGTTTGAAGCACACTAGTGGCCATTTTGATATTTTGAGTTGGTGGAAGACAAATGTAGGCAAATATCCTTTGTTGGTTGAAATTACAAAAGATATTTTGTCTTTTCTAGTTTCTACTGTGGCTTCTGAGTCTGCATTTAGTATAAGTGGTAGATATTTAAGTCCCCATCGTAGCAGACTACATTCAAAGACATTGGAAGCTTTGATGTGCACTCAAAATTGGTTATAGGCTCAGTCACGTGGTATTATATTCTCTTCAATGTTCAATCTATATTTTATGATATATGCATATTTCTAATACCTTTTCTTTCCTTTTTTGTTTTCCTAGACATGATTCTTGAGTGTGAGTTGGTAACGGTAGAAGAAGCAGTCTACGATGAGGATGAAAAGCGATTAGAACTATCGACATCGTCAGCTTGTTCTTGAATTGAGTTGGAAGATACATGTCGAGTCATGTATCCGACACTCGACACTTACATGTCGACTCGTGTCGAGCTATATGGAGCGCGTCGAGTTTTGTCAAGTGTTTTGGCAGATTACTTGTTTTTATCTTTGTTTAAAAAATACAAATCAGGGAAATTAGAAAATACAAACCGGGGAAATAACCCAGGTAATTTAACTCCTTGGTCCCAAAATATAACTCCCCGGCCCCGCCCCGGCCTCGAAATTTTTGGGGAAATTCTCGGGGGTGGGGAATTGAATTCCTTGCCAAGGCCGAGGACGAGGAACAAGGTCCCTGGCCCGGCCCCGGGTTTTTGCCATCCCTGGTAGCATGGCTCATTTTATTATTAGGGTTATTATAGTCTCTTAGTATTAATTAGGGTTTTATTTAATTTGGAAATTTATCAGTTTAGCGATTTTGACTCAAAGAGAGATTTTTACTTATCCTAATTTGACTCAAATTCCAATATCTCTTGATTAGTATAAATATAGGGTTTCATTGATATTTTATATATATATGTATATATATATATATATATATATATATATATATATATATATATATTAAAGGAGTATTCAAACAGATTATTGGTTGATTGTTTGTGAGTGTGAGTGTTTCATTAGAGATTGTTTGTTCTTGTTACGAGTTCCCCGTCAAATTGGAATTAGAGCTTAACATTATTCTACAAAATTCATCCTAAATTCCATCAACCCCAAACGCAATCATTTGTTCATTATTGTCATCACCGGAGTTACTATTTATCGCTAGCCACCGATGCATCACCCATCACCGAATACATCAAATCATAGATCGGGTCATTCCCATCATTCTTCCCTTCATCACCATAACCAGAATCCTACCGGAAACCCCTCAAAACGCCCAAAAACCGTTCGTTATTGTTACTGTTCATTACCGTTGACCGACAAGTGGTGTCTCACCTCCACCACCAAGTGATAGATCGGCCTCTCCCCGTCAACTTTCCTTTCTTGGCCGATCATTAATTCTTGCTGGAAAGTCTCTAAAAAGTCCAAATTTAGTTTGGAAGCCACCACACAAACCACGGCAGCTTACACCATCCATCGGAAAAGCTTCTGCCATTGCCGACCCACCGCCTGAAGGTTTGGCCGTTACCGTCCGATTGTCAAAAGCCGCCACCTGAGAGTGCTTTGGATGTTTCATGTTAGGGACTTCTTTGTCACTTTTTAAAATTGGTTGATATTTTTTATTAAGGGCTTTCAGGTTATTCGCCATTGAATCAAGCCTAATATTCTGGAAACCCACCCACTTTACATAATTACACCACTATCCAAATTTTAAAATTTGTAATTTACCCCTTTCACAGTTTAACCCCTGTATTCTCAATGTTTACCTATTAGCCTATACAGTTTCATTAAATTTCACTTTAGCCCATACACTTTTAGTTTTAAAAAAAACCATTACATATTTACTTTTCTTACCTTTGTTTGCATTGCAGCAGCATCAAATTTATTTTATCGCTTATAGGAAATTTTAGTCTAGACTTAGCATAACTACTTAAAAAAAAAAAAATTGGTAGACCCAAATCCCCTGCCTAAACAACTTGATTTAAATACTATAAACAATAGGTTGAATGGATTAGAACTTAAGTTTACTCACATTGAATAAATAGTACTTGATATTAGAGAGCAAGCTAATCACAGGGATAACAATCTTGGGTCATCTAATAGATTTGATAAGGGTATGGAAGTTATAGGATCTACATCTAAAAGACATCATGAGCGAGAATATACTAATAATCCTTTGTTTGAAGATGATAGTGATGATAAAGGCAGTCATAAAAGCACCAGAAGTCATTCTAGGCATGAATCATCTGACATTCCAAAAGGTTTCAAACATAATGTTCTTGAGTTTGATGGTAGGTTAGAACCCACTGCTTTCTTAGATTGGATAGACACCATAGAGGAGTACTTTGATTGGCATGACATGGTAGACACCTATAATGTTCGTTTTGTCGCCTAAAATTAGTTGGTATCGCTGAGATCTTTTGTCAGTCCATAGAATGTAGATTTTGCCAATAACATCATCGTCCTTCTACTTGGGAAGAACTAAAAATGGACGTTACGCAAAAATATGTCCCTCAATCCTTAAGAAGCAACTTTGTAGGCAATTACTTAACTTTAGGCAGGGTTCTTATAGTCTCTTTGAGTACCAATTTAAGTTTGATAATCTTCACATTAGGTGTAATATTGAAGAGTCTAATGATACCACCACATCAAGATTTATTAATCAACTTAGGTTTGACATCCAGCGTGTTGTTGAGTTGTGTTCTCCTGAAATTGTAGAAGATGCCTATAATAAAGCCCTAGAAGCTAAGCTCTATGTGAAAACTTATAATGCTAGACAAACTTCTTCAGCGTATACTCCATCTCCTCAAATTAAGACTTTCAATAGAAGCAACTTTAATCAACAATCCTCCGCTACTAGAGCTTCTAACTCGTCAACTCCTAGTTACCCCATATCTAGTGCCTCCAATCCTAATGTAAATTCTCGTTTCAACTTGAATAGGAAAGATCAATGAATGCTTCAAACCAATCCTTTAGTTCCCCAATTGTGTGCCACAATTATCAAGGTAGAGGTCATGTTGCTACTTATTGTCCTAGTCGTACTATGACCATAGGATATGACCCTAGTGAATCAATGCATGAGGATCCTGAAGGCGAGGTCTTAAAACCATTAGAAGAAAGTGAAGATTTAGGATTAGAAGACATTCAAGAATAGGAGTTTGATGAACAATTGTCAGTTATGCATTGTATCTTGTCCACTCCAGTAGTTTCTGATTCTTGGAAGAGAACTAGTATTTTTCACACCTCAGTTCCCCGTAAGAATTAGTTGTGCAAACTAGTAATCGATGAAGGTAGTACCTTAAATGTCATCTCTAAGGTTGCAATTGATAGGTTTAACCTTACTCTAGAGTCTTACCCTAATCCTTTCCAAATAGCTTGGCTTAATAAAACAACTCTACCTGTCACCATAGATGTCTTGTTCCTCTTAAGTTGTATTCTTACAAAGAAAACATCTATTTTGACATGTTACCCATGGATGTAGCTCATATCCTCCTAGGAAGACCTTGGTTTTATGATTATGATGTTATAAACTATAAGAAAGAGAATACCTATGTGTTTAATAATTGTGGTAAACCTATTGCCTTGAAACCAACCAAACCTACTGACAATTATAAGGTTTCAACTAGGGTTCAAAAAGATAAGCCAACTCCAAAACCTAAATCCAATACCTTAGAGCCTAAGAAACATAACTTGAATATTTTGGCCCCAACTCATTTTATGAAAGAAAGCTAAGAGACAAGTGTTGTGTACACTTTGGTTCTAAAAGAGCAATCACCGAAGTTTAATTTAGACTTTTCCCCTAAAATAGGTGAACTTTTAGGAGAGTTTAGTGATGTAGCCCCTGAGGACTTACCAAAGAGCCACCACCCATGAGAGATATTCAACATGCCATTGACTTAGTTCCAAGTTCACAACTTCCTAACCTTCCACGTTATAGGATGTACCCCACTGAGAGAGCTGAGTTAAATAGGCAAATAGAGGGTTTGCTAGAGAAAAGTTTCATTTGTCATAGTCTTAGCCCTTATACAATTCCAGTATTGCTCACCCCTAAGAAAGATGGATCTTAGAGAATGTGTGTTGATAGTGGGGCCATCAACAAAATCACTATTAAGTATAGGTTTCCTATACATAGACTTGAGGACATGTTAGATGAGCTAGCTGATTCTAGTTGGTTCTCCACGGTAGACTTAAGGAGTGGGTATCACCAAAATAGGATTAGACTGGGTGATGAGTGGAGAAACGCTTTTAAATCCCATGATGGATTGTATGAGTGATTAGTTATGCCTTTTGGTCTGTCTAATGCTCCTAGTACTTTTATGAGAGTCATGACATATATGTTACGACCCTTTATAAAGAAGTTCCTTGTAGTCTATTTTGATGACATTCTCATATATAGTAAGAGTGAGGAAGATCATTTAGACCATCTTAAGAAAGTTTTAAGTACCCTTAGGAATGAAAAAGATGTATATTAATCTTAAGAAATGTTTTTTTATGCAATCTCAAGTCATTTTCTTAGGATTCATGGTTTCTTCAAACGGTATTAAAGCTGATCCTAGGAAGGTAAAAGTTATTACATCTTGGCCTATGCCTAGGACTTTGTCTGAAATTCATAGTTTCCATGGATTAGCTTCTTTCTATAGGAGATTCATTAGAGAGTTTAGCACCATTATGGCACCTATCACTGATTGCATGTGAAAGGGTGAATTTCAATGGACCCCTGCAGCCACTAGAGCATTTGAGCTTGTTAAGCAACGTATGACTCAATCCCCTGTTCTTAGGCATCCAGATTTTTCTGAAGTTTTTGAAGTAGCTTGTGATGCTTTAGGAGTAGGTATAGGAGGAGTATTGAGTCAAGAGGGTCACCCTATTGCTTTCTTTAGTGAGAAACTCGATGAGGCTAAACAAAGATTTTCTACCTATGATAAAGAGTTCTATGCTATTGTTAGATCTCTACAACATTGGCAATATCATCTTTTGCCTAATGAATTTGTCCTTTACTCTAATCACTAAGCGTTAAAATATCTTCAATCCCAAAAGCGACTAAATGAGAGACATGTCAAGTGGTCTGAGTTCCTTCAAATGTTCACCTTTGGCCTTAGACACAAGCTTGGAGAGGATAATAAGGTAGCTGATGCCCTTAGTAGAGTCATGCACACCCTTCAAACCATACAAGTTGAAATTGTAGGATTTGATAGGATGAAATCTAAGTATCCCTCTTGTCTTGATTTTGGCATCATTTATAAAGAACTCTTAGATAATAACCGTAGAGATCATATAGATTTTATCATTCGTGATGGTTACCTTTTTAAAGGTTCTCATTTATGTATTCCTCGTATTTCTATGAGAGATTTTCTAGTTTAGGAAATGCATGCTGGAGGATTAGCTGGTCACTTAGGGATAGATAAAACCATTGTCTTAGTTGAGGATACGTTTTATTAGCCATCATTAAAGAGGGATGTTGCTAGGATTGTATCTAAGTGTCGTACTTGTCAACTAGCTAAGGCTAGAAAACTTAATCAGGGGTTATACACTCCCCTCCTTATTCCTTAACTTCTTTAGAGAGATGTTAGTATGGATTTCCTTTTAGGATTACCTAAAACCGCTAGGAAACATGATTTTATTTTTGTTGTGGTTGATAAGTTCTCTAAAATGGCTCATTTTATCCCTTGTTCTAGGACTAGTGATGCTTCATATATAGCTCAACTATTCTTTAGGGAGATTATCCGTCTCCATGGATTGCCTGTATCAATTTTGTCTGATAGAGATGTTAAGTTTGTTAGTTACTTTTGGAAGACACTTTGAAAACTGTTTGGTACATCTCTTAAGTTCTCTTCAGCTTATCATCCTCAAACCGATGGCCAAACTGAAGTGGTTAATCGTAGCTTAGGGAACTTTCTTCGTTGTGTGGTAGGCAAAAAGTTAGGTAATTGGGATTTAGTGTTACTTATGGCTGAGTTTGCT
The DNA here is from genome assembly GCA_013180625.2 of Boswellia sacra. Taxonomy (NCBI): domain Eukaryota; kingdom Viridiplantae; phylum Streptophyta; class Magnoliopsida; order Sapindales; family Burseraceae; genus Boswellia; species Boswellia sacra. The sequence continues at coordinate 66,806 of SNVD02002485.1, read as the reverse complement.
TATAATGATATTGTTCATAGGTCAATTTGTAAGAGTCCATTCATGATTGTCTATGGTATTGCACCCCGCCGACCCATTGACTTTGTTCGCTTACCCTCTCACTACCCTTCTTCAAATTTTGCTACTGATTTTGCCACGCATATGCGTGATTTGCATGCTGAAGTTAGACAAATGATTTCCTTGATTAATGATAAATATAGGCTTGCTGCTAATCTACATCGTAGAGAAAATGTTTTTAAAGAAGGTGATTATGTCATGGTTCGCCTTGATCCTTCTCCCTTTCCTAAAAAAGCTAACAAGAAATTGTATGCCCGTGTCCATGGCCCATTTAAAGTTATTCGTAGGCTAGGTTCTAATGCCTATTTCCTTTATTTTCCTTCCGAGTGGAGTATCAAACCTAATTTTTTATGTGGCAGACTTGTTTCCTTACCAAGGACATTTCGAGCCTCCAGTTGTTTTTTATATTTCTGCAGGTTCTCCTACTATTGTCGTACCTCGTTTGCCTTCGTTCGATCCTCCACCGACTGATGAGGTTGATCGCATTATTGATGACCACTTTGATGCTTCTACTACTGATGGTTTTCGACATTTCCTTGTTCATTGGAAGGGACGACCAGCCGATGATGATACTTGGCTTCCTAAGGATGAGCTCCGTCGCATCAATTCCCATGCTTTGGATTTTTACTTGCAATCCCACTCGTCCGAAGACAAGTCTTTCTAAGTCGGGGGGAATTGATGTAGCATGGCTTATTTTATTGTTAGGGTTATTATATTCTTTTAGTGTTTATTTAATTAGGGTTTTATTTAATTTAAAAAATTATCAGTTTAGGGATTTTGACCTAAATAGAGATTTTAACTTATCCTAATTTGACTCAAATTTCAATATCTCTTGATTAGTATAAATATAGGGTTTCATTATTATTTTGTTAGACATTGATTATTTGATGTATATATATATATATATATATATATATATATATATATATATTAAAGGAGTATTCAGACAGATTATTGGTTCATTGTTTGTGCGTGTGAGTGTTTGATTAGAGATTTTTTGTTCTTGATTTTGGTTTGTTCTTGTTACGGCTTCCCCATCAGATCTTTTGCAGTGATGAAGAGTTTGAAAGCTGATCATGGTGAGTTAAGTAACAAACAAAACCATTTTTGGTAGATGATGGAATGGGACGCCTCACCTTATTGTTGTTGCTATCGTATTGGACTGGCAAGCTACGCTTGGTCACTCTTCAGAAAGTCCTTGCCAGCTTGTTTCTAAGAAATCCCTTTTGCTGCCCTTGTTCTGTCTCCATATTCTGAATTATGTCCCTCTGCAAGTGAAAATGAAATGAGTAAATGTAAGTGTTGGTACTGCTAAATGGCGCGTCAGATTTTTGTAGAATATGTTGATGCGACTTAACACTAGAAAATAAGAAATTGATGTCCATAACCTTCACAAATTAATTGTAATTATAAAATTGCATCACATTAAACATATTTAAACACTTACATCACGACACCTAACGAATATGCTTTCTATTACGTCAGCCAATTTCGCTGCATCAAAAAAACATAGGTTGTTTCTTTGCAAGTAAAGGCGGCCATTGGGAAGATAAAATGATAAATACATTTCTTTTTCGGTATATATATATATATATATATTTGTAGAATATGTTGATGCGACTTAACACTAGAAAATAAGAAATTGATGTCCATAACCTTCACAAATTAATTGTACTTATAAAATTGCATCACATTAAACATATTTAAACACTTAAGGTGCGTTTGGTATATCATATAGGATTGTATAAATGTAATTGTATCGAATAGCATGGTATTGAATTATATTATATATAACTTGATAAACTCTATACTATATTTGGTTTGTCACTATATTAGATAAAATGTTGAAGAATACTGTGTTTAGTAAAAAGACTGAATTGGATTGAACTAATTTTATAAACTAAATTAAAATATTTTACAAACAAGATATAAGTTTTGATTAAAAACAAAAATTCATAAATTGAGACTAACAATTAACTTTAAAAAATTACATATTATTGAAATAGCAAAAGTATTGAATTGTAAAAAATTTCAAATAAAGATAAATTCAAATGCTGTTACTAATTAATTTAAATAATTTGAAACTTTAATTAAATAATCTATATTATTTATTTTATAGATATTCACATTTTGATAAATTATTAAAAAGTGAAATTAAAGTATATATTATTAATATTGATATAAAAATTAAAATAATTTATTAAATATTTTAATTAATTATTATTCTATTATTTTAATTAAAATTTTGGTTAACTTAAAATTATATATTTTAAGTATTTAGAGTCACTGGAGGCAAAATCACACCCTTCCTTCTCTTATTATGCAGTGCTAATACAATCCTATCCCATGTCATATGTGCTACCAAACATAAGTTAAGCCCTTTACACTGTCCAATGCATGCTATATTGCTTACCAAACATGGCCTTAAGGTGTGTTCCGTTGTAAAAAAGGAAAAGTGGTTGGAAAGGAAAAATTGAGGGAAAGGAATTGGTTGGAAATATTTTATATTGAAATTATAGATGGAAATGAATCACTCATAAATTAATTGGATATAAATAACCTGATTATTAAAATATATGATATCCATTATTAAATATAATTTTTTTCTATGACTAAATTAAAAATAAATAACTATTAAGTCATATTATGTATTAAACTACTATAAATTTTTTAAAAAACATATTAACTTAGAATTAAATTTTATTAAACAAATTTATTATTTATAATATTATCATAAAATTTAGACAAAATTATAGTTACTTCTATTATAATATAAGTTAATATGTATTATTAATTTTTTAAAAAATAAGATTAATTCTGTATAATAAATATTAAATATATTATGATATTATTAAACTACTATAGTTTTGTAAAAATAAATAATTAATATATAATTATATATATAAAAAAATTGTAGCAAACATTGCTGCCAACCGATCACCGCTCTCCGTTGCTGGCATTTGATGATGATCGCACATGGAAGTCACTATCGTCGGTATCGTTGCCAGACGATCTATCCGACCGTGCAACCTTTATAGCTAGATATGTAGCGATTTCGCCGCAGGCGGGGGGTCTCTTTTTTGGATCCGCCATTAAACTTCTCTTCTGATGACAAGCGGTGTATCCAACAAAGACAAAACCACCTCAGATGTGTAGACAAACAGTAGATGATCACTCTGGTACCAAAATGACATCGAGCTTGTAGATGTCCTAGTGCTCGTCAGTGACGTTGAAAATAGTTTTTGCATTTTTTTATTTTTGAAATATTTAAATGTTGCAATTTTTAAATTTTTTAAAACTTAATTAATTATATTTATAACTATTTTTTAATTATTAACAAAATAATTCAATCAATTATTTCAATAAGGTTAGTTTTTGAAACATACAAAACATACGAGGTTAGATTAGTAATTTAATGTACTATTTCTAAGAAAACCAAAGTTTTCATTAGGTAAGGGACTGGAAAGGTGATTGTTAAACCTTAAATAATTCTAATTACCAAGAAAACTTTTTCCTTAGTCAATAACTTTAACCAAACAATAAACTTTAGATTATTATGTAATCCCAAGTCCTTTTCCCCACTATTAATCAAACCGAACAAGGCCTAAGGCTTTTATGCAAGGAAATAAAGAATACATTTTTATCTTTTTGGAAAACACCGAAACTGCTGAACCATTTGCCTCAAGAGTCCCTAGCTAATAGTAATTCAATTGTATAAACTTTTTTTTGTTAAGTTGTTATTGTTAGTTTATATATTTTTTTGAGTTCTCAAGAGTACCATTTTTCACCAACTCTTGCAGACTTAGATCTGTAGATGTGGTGTTGAAGAATTTAGGGCCTCTAAAGCAAATGGCTTTGTTTTATCATTCAATAGATGTTCGCCATTCGTGTAATATATTATCTATAGATATCAAACTAGCAACTAAAATAGAGTTACATAAAATGATTTTTTTTTCATGGTGCCTATGATTTTCTCAAACAGGCAAGCAAATACTTCTTTAAAGTTCTTTTAAAACCATTTTGTGTTGGTTCAAGATGATAAATTGTGATCTTTAAATGAATATTGTTATACTTAAAACTATCCACATCAATGACATGACTTGAAAGCAATGAATCAAGAAACAGTTTATAAGTGTAACAATATGTCCAAAAAAATTTTAGATGCATAAAATGTGGAGTCTATTACTAGAGAAATTGAATTCAAAATTGTATGTTTTGGTTATCAATACGAGACCGACCCACTATATCAAGTGGCTAAAACATGTTAAAAGAAAGAATCAATCTCCAAAAGAATTGAAGGAAAGATAATCAAAATTACATCAGAACAACCAAGCATATCCACGACATTAAAGAAGATCAGACAAGATCAAGGAAATCTAAATAAAATTACTCTCAATTATGACTTGACTATAGCTGTCAATTATAATTGACTTAATTATAGGATTCTTTCTATAGTTGTTACTTGTGATTCTTGTATAAATTCATTTGTTTGCAACATACTGTCAATAACGAAAAATCATATTCAATAGTATTCTTAAAAACTCTAGCTCTCTTTTCTTTTACATGGTATCAAAGCTTCTCCCTAGAATTGCATATTCTTCATCTTTAACTATTCAATATCTTTACAATTCCAATATTAATATGAGGAACTTTATCTCCCTAAAACTCTTAGATAACTAAATTTTATGCAAGACGCAAATAAGCAATCTTATTGAGAGCCAAGATTTGGCAGGATTTTTAGATAGGAGTTATCATAGAGCATATGAGTTCACCACTATTTCTGTAGAATCTAGAGGTTCTACAACCAAGGAGCAAATGATGAATCCTCAATTTGTTTTATGGAGGAGATCGGATCAACTTCTCCGCAGCTAGATCGTTGCAACTTTATTAGAGAAGGTTCTTGGTCTTGCCGTGGATCTCGAAACATGAGCAGAGGTATGGAAATCTCTTGCTGAATATTATGCTCGAAGTACACAAGATAGGGAAATTTTTTCCATTACAAAAAATGCATTTACTGAGCAGAAAGAATTTCAAAACTATAAATGACTACATCCAAGTCTTTAAAGGGACTTGTGATGAACTTGAAGCCATAGGCAGGACACTTGGTGACCACCAAAAGGTATTTGGTCTACTAAGAGGACTAGGTAATGGATATGAGTCTTTTGTTACTTCTGTGATGAAACCTCCTATTCCCTCTTATATTGTTAGGTTAGTTAGCTTCAAAGCCATAAAAATATAAAAACTCTATGTAATTCAACAGTTGCTACGAATGAACATTTTGCTTTTTCTACTCAAAAGAATGGTAGCAAACAATTTAAGAGTGACAGGCAATGAGGACCAAAATTTTTCAACTCAAAAGAATGAGGTTTTTTACAATTACAACAAAAGCCTCCAAACTCACCACAAGCCAACAAGAAAAATCGAAAAGAGCAAAAAAAGAATGAAGTGAGCTGCCAAATATGTGGAAAGCTTTGTCCCACAACTTTAAATTGTTAGAATCGATTTAACCAAGGCTTCCAACCTGAAGATACAGTTCAAGCCCTTGCTGCCATGTCGATCTTTGAAACCCAGAATGAAGGACGGTTTCAGATACTGGAGCAACTCAGCACATGACTTCTAATAATCGTAAGTTGATTACTTAGAAACCATATTTTGGTAATGACAAGATTATGGTAGGTAATGGGCACAAACTGAATATCACTCACATAGGAGATACCATTATGCATACTGGAAGAAATGCTATCAGATTAAAATAAATGTTCTAGTTGTTCCAAATATAAAAAATAACCATATTTTAGTAAGTCAATTAACTTCTTAATTACCTTATTTGTTTGAATTTGAGATGGCTTTGTGATAAAGAACAGAAGAACAGGGATGGTGATAGCCAAAGGGAGTAAGAATGGAGGTCTCTACTACTTGGAATCAGATCAGAAAATGGCATTATACTCTACAAGATTTTGAGCTACAAATGAGACAACTTGGCATCACAGGCGTGGACACCCTCATATGAAGATAGTTAATTATTTAAAGAATAATAAGCTTATTTCTATTAACAAAAGCAATGGAACAAATTTTTTAAGTGAAAGTTGCCAATTAGGCAAATCTTGTAGACTTCGTTTTTTGAATGTTGATGATCATTCATTGGAGTATATTTTTAAAATTCATGTAATTTTGGGGCCAGCCCAGTTGGACCCTTTCAAAAATTTAAATTTTATGTTATCTTCATTGATGAGTGCAATAGATTTACATGGTTTCTAAGAAATATGATTTTTTTAAAATTGTTTTATTATCTTCCATAAATTTCTAAAAAAAATCAATTTGAAAGAAATATCAAAGTTTTTCAAGCAGATGGACGACGATAATTTGAAGATGTAGAGTTCTAAAAATATTTAATTGAGAATGGAATTAAATTTCAAAGTAATGTCCCAACATCCCTCGGCAGAATGAAATAGTCGAAAGGAAGCACAAAAACATAACTGAACTTGGATTTAACAACATTGTTTCATGTAGGAGTGCCTAAACGATTTTGGGTTAAGGCTTTTGGCACTGCAACTTGGCTAATTAATAGACTTCCAACAGGTGTTTTATCCATGAAAAGTCCAATAGAAAACTTCTTGGTAAGAAACCTAATTACTCTTCTCTCAGAGTCTTTAGCTCAGGATGTTTTCCATTCTTAAAAAGAATAGCGCAACAAGTTTGATCCAAAGTCTCTTCCATGTGTGCCTTTGAGGTACAATGAATTTTATAAAGTTTATAGATGCTTTCGTCCACCCATTGGAAAGGTTTACAACTCTAGAGATGTTGTAATTGATGAGAAGACATTCCCATTCAAACAACCTGGTATTCATTATAGAAGTTGCGATGAAAACACAAACTTGATCAGTTTATATGAGAAGACATTCCCATTCAAACAACCTGGTATTCGTTATAGTAGTTGCGATGAAAACACAAACTTGATCAGTTTATATGAGTGGATTGTAGAATCTTTTGAACCAACAACAACTAAGCCTATGCAAGCTTGTCCACAAATTAGTTATGATGATTCTTCTTTCAATAGTTCAGAACCACATAACTCAATATTAGAAGTTGAAGCTCCAGTTGTTAAATGCACAAATATGCAACCTGATCAAGAATCTTTGAACATTGCCTCGTCTCCAACAGAGACAAACACACATAATTCGGTTACTGGACCTCATTCCGAGAACAAAAATGATCCACCTCCTATACATTTATCTGAGAAAATTCACTCTATGACCATTCGATCAAAGGCAGGTATTCATAAACCCACCAATAGTTATAACTCTTTTGAATATGCTTTATTTTGCTATGATATTCCTACAAAACCTAGAAATGTTAAAGATGCTCTAAAGTATCCAGGTTGGTTCAAAGAAATGCAAGAAGAAATTTTGGCCTTTGATCACAACAAAACATGGTCCCTTTTTCCAAGAACAGATAGAATGAATGCTATATGTTGTAAATGGGTTTATAAACCCAAACTTAAACCTAATGGCACTCTTGAAAGACTTAAGGCTAGATTAGTAGCCAAAGTGATTGACCAAATACTTGGAATTGACTTTACGGAGACTTTCTTGCCAATTGTAAAACCTGCAACCATTAGGATTATTCTCTCTATTGTCTTGTCTCATAGCTAGGACATCAAACAATTAGACGTTAAAAATGCTTTCCTCTATGGAACTTTGGATAAACCAGTATTTTACTGAACAGCCACCAGGATATGTAGATAAAGCAAAACCAAGATATGTTTGTAAGCTCCATAAGGCCTTATATAGCCTCAAACAAGCTCCAAGAGCTTGCTTTGATAGGTTTAGTATGTTCTCACTTAATTCTTGTTGTAAATGTAGTACTAGAGGTTCTTCACTCTTCGTTTTTTAAGGAACGCAAGCTACTCTAATTCTACTTATGTATGTGGATAACCTTATTCTTACATGGAGTAATCATAAACTTATTAATCATTTTATAACTTCTCTTAACAATGAATTTGCCATGACGGATCTTGGATACATTCCCTATTTATTTTTTTTGTTGGAGAAGTACCTAAATTCTCTCATGGTTTGATCTTAAATCAACGCAATTATGCTGCTGAATTAATTCATCGTGCCAAAATGAACACTAGCAAGCCACTTTCTATACCTATGGCTCCTCATGCAACTCAAATTGATGATTTTTTATTTTATGATCCAACATTCTATAGAAGCATTGTAGGTGGTTTACAATACTTGACTTTTACTTGCCCTAACATTGCATATAGTGTTAATTTTGTGTGCCAACATATGCATCAACCTACTAATCATCACTTTAAACTTGTTAAAAGAATTCTAACTCAGATTCATATGACTTTGGATTATGGCATCAGATTATTCTCCTATCCTATAACCAATCTTTATGCCTTCGTAGACTCTTATTAGGGAGGTTGTCCTCTTATATAAGATCTACCACTGGTTTTTTTACCTTTTTAGGATCAAATTGTATCTCTTGGTCTGCTAAAAAACAACCCACGGTTGCTATATCGAGCATAAAGCTGAGTATAGGGCTCTAGCATCAACCACTACTGAACTTAAGTGGATTACTTATTTGCTCAAGGATATTAGGTTCACTCTTTCTTAGCCACCTACATTATATGGTGATAATATCTCTATATTACACTTGATCATTAATCCAGTACCATTTTGTGCGCGAAAAAGTAGTTCAAGGTTAGCTTATCACCCTGTTTGTTAGCTTGAAGCAACTGGTTGTTGATATTCTCAAGAAACCCCTTGCACAAACTCAATTTCAAGAACTTCACAACAAACTTGGTCTATGGCTTCTCCCTCGGCCAAGTTTGAGGCGTGCTGTTAAAGGAAAGAATCAATCTCCAAAAGAATTGAAGGAAAGACAATCAAAAAAGATAATTACATCATAGAACAACCAAGCATATCCAAGACATTAAAGAAGATTAGACAAGATCAAGGAAATTTGAATAAAGAAAATTATTTTCAATTATGACTTGATTATCTCTGTCAATTATAATTGACTTAATTGTAGGATTCTTTCTATAGCTGTTAATTGTGATTCTTGTATAAATTCCATTGCTTGCAAGATACTGTCAATAACAGAAAATCATATTCAATAGTACTCTTAAAAACTCCAGCTCTCTTTTCTCTTACAAAACACACTGCTATGGTTGTGGAAGTGGATAGAGAAGTGAAGTTTAATAAACTTCTGGTGGCTTTATTTTCGTTGTAGAGACTCCATTAATCTCAAAGAAATTCAATCAAAGACAACATATAATGTTTGGTCTGACAAGGACATCGATAGGAATTGCCTCAGGTACATTGAGGAATTGTTATTCTTGCTTCAGCTTTCATCATTTTAAGGACAAGATACAATGGTCAATAAGCATGAAATTCAGCCCTCAGTGGGTGGAAGCAGAGCTTTCCATTACAAGAGAAAATAAATAAATATGAATAATTATGATTTATATATCTTATAGCATCACACTGGATCAAGCAAATCAGAGAGAAAAATGTACACTTAGTAACTGGTGGCATTCGGAAGAATAAAAGATCCCTTTGCTTGTGAGGCTACGCAGATTGTAAAAGTGGACATAAATACGAGTAATATCTTAGAGATCTTGATTTTAAAAATAATATATGGTTGATGTTGATTTACATGTATTGGTAAACATGTATTTTCATAAAATAGAATTCTGAAAGTATAAACAAACAACATGGTGCTTGTGATTGCTTTATGGCATGTAGCCCACAAATGCTGATTTTTTTTTTTCTACAGCATGGTTCTGACATAGAAGTGATTGACCTTAATCACTCAAATGTCCCACGGCTTGAACATTGTCGAAGCTTTTTTTACATGCCCTCATCTATCCAATATCTCACCAACCTCCGTATCTTAAATCTTAGTGGCTGTAAAAGCCTTGGGAATTTTCCAAGCAACGTCCATTTTAGATGTCTTGCAACTCTTGACCTCTCTAGTTGCATCAACCGCACAAAGTTTTCACAAATTTCTGAGAACATAAAATTTATATCTATGCAGGACAACAATAGAAGAAGTTTCCTCTCAAATTGGTTGTCTATCTAAGTTGATTGAACAAGTTATGGCGAACCCAGTATTTTACCAAAGGAGGGGCGCTTTAATTTTTTTAATATTTAAATTTATTACATAAATCTCAATTATACAAAAAAAAAGTTAAATAAAATAAAAAAAGAATGCACTAAAGAAAAATACAAAATATAAAATTCTAATACTCAGTAATTTAATCAATAAATGACTTTTATAATTGTCCCCGATGAATTTTCATATTTTAAAAATATTGAATAATTGTCTCATTACTAGTGTTATTAATGTATGTAAGCAAGCTATCATTTACTAAAAATTATAAATAATATATACCTTTACTAAAAATTTGAAAAAGAGTTAATTATTAGCGTCCACTAGGAATTACTTGAATTTATATTCTTCTAGTAACAACATATTAATAACTACAAATGAAAATGTAATGAAATAGATATAATTCATATCAAACTAAATAAATAAGAATTAAAAAATCTAAAAATTGATTTTAAAATAAAATTATAAAAATAACTTAAATATAAGAGAAACTTATATGATTGCAAATTATGTTATTTGGATGGAAAAAAGACCTATGTAATAGAGCCAAACGAGATAAATGGGTTATGGCCAGACAAAAAGAAAAATAAAATTTAAAATTAGGTTTCAATTTAAAAGAGGATATAAGAATAATCTATTTAAGCTATTGGGGGTTAGAAAAATTTTGTAGGTTTTAGGAGTAGCAGGGGCCACTCAAGTTTGTACTGGGTCTGCCTATGGAACAAGATCTGAGTAAGTGCAAAAGACTCGAGAGTCTTTCAGCAAACATTTGTAAATTGAAATCTCTTCGAAGGCTTAATCTTTGGAATTGCTTGAAACTTGACAGCTTTCCTGAAATTATAGAGAAAATGGAATGTTTAGAATATCTTGTCCTAGGTGGAACAGGAATTAAAGGGCTACCATCTTCTATTGAGCATCTAAATGGCCTTCGTGAGTTGAGTTTAAGTTATTGCAAAAATCTTCTGACCATTCCAAGCAGCATCTATAATTTGACATCTTTAACTCGTATTGTTCTTTATGATTGCTCAAAATTTGACAAATTGCTCTTTGCAATCTTGAGACGATCCTCTATTGCATTCCAGAAGAATGTTACTGAGTTAAGCTTAGGAGTTTGCAATATAACAGAAATCCCTGAAGATTTCTGCAGTCTATCCTTATTAGAAGTATTAGATCTGAGAGGAAACAGTTTTGAGAGTCTTCCGACAAATATCAAGCAACTCTCTCGGTTGAGATGGCTTTTATTAGTCAGCTGCAATATGCCTCAATCAATACCAGAGCTTCCACCTGGACTACAATTTTTAGATGCCAGTACTTGCAAGGTGCTCCAATCATTACCAGAGCCTCCTTCAAACCTTGAATCAATTGAATCTGAATTGGAAATAGTATCTGTTATGGCCATAACAATATTGGGCCTCAATTATTTCTAATACAGTAAGCCCATTACTGAAGCCCATTATTTGGGCCCATTGTCTGGGTCCCACAATGACCCATCCTAGCTCAATTATTTCTAATACAGTAAGCCCATTACTGAAGCCCATTATTTGGGTCCATTATCTGGATCCCACAATGGCCCATCCTGACTCCTATATAAACCCTCCGAATTATTGCTCAAGGTATGCACACTTTTCTGAACTCATTCTCTCTCTAAATTTCCTTCACTTTTGAGAGCTTCTCTCTCTAGAAAATTTTTCCAGAAAATTCTGGAGTGCCAGAAACTGACTGAGCGTCAGAGGGTCTTCGTCGGTACCACCGTCGGCACCTCTGACTGTTTTTCTGTGCTCGCAGGATTGGACCCGACGTACGACTCGAGCTCCGACCCGGTTCCCGGCCTTCCAGAAATCGTGCATCAACAGTTGGCGCCGTCTGTGGGAACGACAATCTAAGCCTCTTTAGTTGTTGCTCCCATCCAAACGTACTCAAACACACCATGAGTCACGAATCCCAACACTCAACCTCCCTAGAGGTTGACGAAGAAATCGAGGTCGAAGCGCCTCCCCGACGCCGAAGGATAGTTGACACAGGGAGAGCTTTAGTGATATCCTCTGGGGTGGGGCCTAACCTCAGGCAACCCCGACTTCCACTTAGAAGATCGAGGAAGGGCAAGGCGAATCGGTTAACTACCATGGAACATACCATGCGAAATTTCAGTGAACAGATGAATCGTATGGTGACTATGTTCAACCAAGCATTTGAGCAAAGTGCTCAACAGGCTACAAACACTGCTGGGAATAACCCAATTAGTGCCATGGTAGTACCTAATGTCCAGACGGATGTTGGTAGGCGTCCTGATATAGTCGCCCAGACTATTGGATTGCCTCGCCATCAGGTCATTCAACCGAATCTTCCCCATCCTATTGTTCAAGGAAGGGATGGTCGCCCAAAGATTCCCTCTCCCTCGCACATCATATCTGAACAACAATTAGCAGCAGTAGACCTTTGACACTCTTTGAATAAGAAGCGCCATACAAGCGTTGAGCAGGGACCAAGGGGAAGTAATATTGATCAGCCAGCTTATTCTTATCATGGTCCTTACGCTCCGGGGGGTAATTATCAGTCAAAGAGAAATCGCCCCAGCTCACCACCTAGAGTTAAGAATCATCGCCCAGATATTGTCCCAATGGATGTCTCAGGGGAGGAGACATCGGATAATCATTATGGAGTTCAAGCGAGAAATGGATGAAAAAATCCATAAACTGGAGAAGTTGATTAAGCGTTCAGGAGGAGAAGAAGATGATCGTCCACAATAGGAATCACCCTTTGCTGAAGATATCCTTAGGGAAAGATACCCATACGGATTCTGGATGCCGCAACTTGAGCTGTACCAAGGGACGACGGACCCCCGAGAGCATTTAGACTCTTTTATTTCTTATATGGAGATACAAGGGGCCTCAGGGGGAATCATGTGTAGAACTTTTTCTCTTACCCTAGGAGGATCTGCAAAGCAATGGTATAGAAGGCTACCAGCTGCATCCATCTCCAGCTTTGATGAACTTGCTCGTAGCTTCCTCACACATTTTAGCAATATGAAGACAAGAAGTCGACCAACACAGAGCCTTCTGTCAATCAAGCAGGGTCGTAATGAATCCCTCCGTGCGTTTGTGGACAGATATCAGCGGGAGGTTGCCCGAGTGGATCTATTTAACGATGATTACGCTATGCAAGGTTTGGTTCAAGGAATCAGAGGGGAGCTCCCTCTAGCATGGGAATTCTCTGTTAACCTCCCACGCACGTACCAAGAAGCATTAGCAAGGATCTCTAGCCATGCTGATGCAGAGGAAATTTTTCAAGCAAATTACCCTGGGCAGGCTTCGGTGACGCCTAATTCCTCACGTACAAATGGACGGACGTATGGCAATCACAGAAGAGAGCATCATGATAGAAATCAAAGATCAACCGCGGATCGACGCTCCGTGCGAGATACATTTAGAAATGATCGTCTCTTGTTGCAAGGGTCATCCACCCAACCCCGCCAAGAGCATAATGATCAACCCCAAGAGGAGCACCGTACTTTCACATTACTTAACATGCCACAGCATGATATCTTGAAAGAAATCAAAGATAAAGTTCTACTGAAAGAACCTGCCCCCTTACGGTCGAATCCAAAAACGAGAGACAAGAGAAAGTATTGTCATTTCCACCAGGCTCATGGTCATAATACTGCAGACTGTTTCAAACTGAGGAGACAAATCGAGGGTCTTATTAAGGATGGCCAGCTACAAGAATACATTTATCAGCCCCCTGAACCATCCAACAGGAATGACAAAGGGAAGGAACCGTTATAAGAAGTAGCCACAATTTTTGGGGGAGTAGTGGCTGGTTCAAGTTCCCAAGCCCGAAGGCACCTAGCTAGGTAAGCAAGATATGAACTCCCTCGCCACGAAGTCAACTTGACAGCCTCCTCCACCAATGTTGGGTATCGTGATGTTATCTCCTTTTCATCGCAAGATGCGCAGGGTATTCATCATCCACATTGTGATGCCTTGGTCCTCACAGTAATAGTGGCCAATAAAAGGCAACGAAGAGTATTGATTGACAACGGGAGCTCAGCTGACATTATGTCATTGGATGCATTTGATCGGTTAGGTCTTAACCGAAAAGATATGAGAGGCATCCAAACTTTCCTGATAGGATTCGCTAGAGGAAACGTTATTCCCGAAGGAGTAATTTCGTTACCAGTGACCTTGGGAGAAGGTTCCCTACAGACAACCAAGATTGTGGACTTTCTCGTAGTAGATCATCCGTGTGTTTATAACGCCATTCTTGGACGGCCATCACTTTACAACTTTAAGGCCGTGATGGGTGTCTATCATCATGTCCTGAAATTTTCAACACCCGCCGGGATAGGAGAAGTTAAAGGTGAACAACGAACTTCTCAAGAATGCTACCACATGGCTTTTAAAGAGAAGACACATAAGCTATTAATAATTCAAGGAGAACCTTCCGTGGGCATAAGCTAAGTGGGCAAGTACTACGAAGTACTCGAGATCCCATTGATGGAGCATTGGGGCCTAACTGGGAAGGTCTTTATAGAGTCAAAGCTCTCATCCGACCAGGCACCTACAGGCTGGTCACCGTGGAGGGGAGGTTGCTCCGTCATCCATGGAGTATTGAGCACTCAAAGAAGTACTACCCGTAATCTCTTTGTATATGCAACTCCTTCTAGGAACTTATGCATATGTAACAACTCCCATAAGGAGACCAATAAAGAGATTACTAATAAAATGTTCAGTTTATTGTATTTCAAATCGTACATCTTTAAAGCTCATGTATGATCGAGTTGCAAGGAGATGGAAAGAGTAAAAGAATACACCACCAGAAAAAAAAAAAATTCTTAGAGTTCTTATTATTTCAAAATTGGTTGAGGAATGCCACACATATAGTCCAAGTAAGGATAAATCCTCACCTAGTACATTGAACTGAAAGTAAAGACAGTGAAAGGTAAAGTCAAGGCCTAGAGAGCAGCCTTGATATGATTATTCCCTATGAATGAGCATCTACCTAGTTGGAAGAATTCCAAATATCTCTAAGAAGTGGCCTCATCATCTCCTTCTTCATCTGAAGATGATGAGGTAGAGTCGCCTTGCTTGGCCTCCCAGGCTGCTGTGTCCAATGTCGACTCGTAATCCTCATCTTTAAGGATGAGGCGGTGGAATTGCTCAAGATCAGAGTTTGCTGTCAGGATAGACTCTGCCACCAAGTTTAACTCTTCAGCTATGGGAGACTGATCAATCTCTGGGTAGCGGTCATGGAACCATCTACGCACCCCATTGACTCCATCAATATAGGAGCGTTCCATAGCTTGCTGATAGATACGACCCCTACGGAAGCGAGCTACTGCTTTGTCAATCCTACTTTGCTTAGCGACCGCCCTCTCCCGAAGCTCTTGGCCAAGATCATTGGCCCTCTTATGTTGGATAGCTGCCTCCTTCTTGGCTTCGGACAGGTCTGCTTTTATTCTGCCCATCTGTTCCTTCATCTCTGCCATCTTCCTTTCTGTTTCGGTTAAGTTGTCGAGGCAGACTAGATGTTTCGCCTTCCAGTCGTCAACCTCAGAAGTGAGGTGGTTCACTTCCTTGAGGAGGTTGGTGTTAGTAGACTCTCCTTGAGCTAAGGGTCCTGTCGCCTACAGAAAGAAAGGCAAAGAGAGGAAAAGAGATAAGGCATGACTTTCAAGAGTATAAAAAAAAAAACAGAGAGAAAGGGTCTTAGTAAAACCCAACCTGAAGTATGATGCCCATCCCGACAGCGATCACATCGAAGTATGTGAGTTTTACATTCTCTGGAAAGACATTGGTAGGCATGAGACGTGCAGCACTTTGAGACAATTCCCGAAGGTAGTCTCCACATGTTGAGCCACTCTGAAAGCCCGTACTGTCAAAGGTAAAACGCTTGGGTAGTTGAGAGGCTGAGGGTAACTTGCTCCCAGTAGGCTTTGAGGCTGCCACTTCATCCGCAGGCTGAACAGAGGTCGACCTATCAGGAACCGGCTTCCGTACGGGAATCTCCTTGTGACCACTGGCTCTCCTCTTTGAAGGTCCAAGAGTTGGAGGACTTCCGCTCTGTTTCTTCTGGGAAGAACCAGGCCTGTCATGAGTGAAGGGCTTAAGCGGCATCTTGGCTACAAGTTGAGCAAATTGCTTCTTGGTAGGATGTAAAGGAAATAGTCCTACGCGAAAATAAAACTGGTAAGACAACAAGCACATGCTTGATGAAGTAAGATCAGAAAGGAATGATCAAGCTTACCTTCCTGAGGAATTGGAGGTGATAAGCCAAGACGGACCAATTGCTCCCGATCAGTGAGGCTATTCACGTTCTTCGAGTTCACGGGTAACCTGAGTACCACTTGCAAGTCGTCTCTCTGTTTCTGAGATAACAGCGGGCGTTTGGTCCAAGGAGCTGTAATAAAAACAGAAGAGAATGTCAGTTGATCAAGAGTTGTCATAATAAAGACAGATAGGGTATCATTATAATAGGGTACCACAAGGACCAAAACGCCTCCTGATCCTCAACTTCTCCCCTTTGGGACGAGCACCTTCTTGATACTTCCAACTGCCACCACACCAGAATTGTTTATACTTCCATTCTTTCACATGGGAGGGGATGCCAAAAAGGCGGTTGGGGTCATCCGTCTTCCCTCGCTGGGATATATAATAGTAACCCGTCTTCTCTCCATTCGGTAGGTGAATGACAAAAATGTGCTTAACATGGTTGGTGGTAGGATCACCAAGGCCTGCACTTCTGAATAAACTTTGAAAAGCTATCAGGAGTCTCCATCCATTGGCCGACAGTTGGGTAGGGGCAATGCCCATAGCATCGAGCATCCGACGAACATAATTATCAAAAGGCACCCGGAGACCAGCTCTCAATAACTCTAGGCTTAAACCAATGACACCTCGCGGTGGCCTACTCCATCGATCGCCTTTCCTTGGAAGAAATAGGATGACTGAGGCCGGGATAAGAAAATGGGCTCTATATATTTTTAATCGATCGTCTAGGAGTTGATTATCAATATGGTCGGCCTCCCACCACTTTTCAACCTCCGGCTCACTATCTGAGGTAGCAGAGGACAATCAGTCGCTCTCCCCCTCAGCATCTACCACCTTGTGGTTAACAGAATTCTGTCCTAACTCACGATCCTGACCGAAGAAGTTTTGGTAAAACTCATTAACTTCTTTACGGTTACTCACATGATCTTTATCCCTTGAAGACTGGGTTTGATGACTCGATTCCCCCCGTAGCACTTTCACAGTGGTTTTAACTCTAGCCATCTGCACAGTCAAAGAGGGGTCGTTAGTCATCAAACCAAGTCTATTGCAGGAAGGAAGAGATGAAAAAAAAAATATGTTGGGGGACTGTATTGAAGGTTTTTCAAAATAGCTCTTGAAAAATACTTTGAAAAGTTCGCGGGAGTGTAAAAATTAAAGTTTGAAAATTCGCGGAAATACCCCCGCGAATAAAAATTAAAGTTTAAAAATTTGCGGAAACACCACCGCGAATTAAAATCAAAGTTCAAAAATTCGTGGAAACACCCCCGCGATTTTAAATCAAGGTTTGAAATTTCGCGAAAACACCCCGCGATTTTAAATAAAAGTTTCAAAATTTTGCAGGAACACCCCCACAGTTGAAAAATGGAATTCCAAAAATTGCTGAGACGGCCCCGCATTAACCCGAATTTCTTCGGAGGGGTCCCTGCACGCTGTGTAAACGCTACATGCCGCATGCAGCGCAGCCCGCGCCTCGTGGGCTCGCCCTCTGCGCGCCCAGCGCCTCGGGAGCTCGCCCCCGCGCACCAGGGGCCTCGCAGCATCGCGCCCGCGTGCCCAGGGTCTCGCAGCAGCTCGCCCCCGCGCCCAGGGCCTCGCAGCATCGCGCCCGCGCACCCAGGGTCTCGCAGCAGCTCGCCCGCGCGCCCAGGGTCTCGCAGCAGCTCGCTCGCGCGCCCAGGGCCTCGCAGCATCGATCCCGCGCGCCCAAGGCCTCGCCTGCATGCCCAGGGCTTCGCGGAGTCACTCCCGTGCGCCCAGGACCTCGCGAAGACGTGTCCGCGTGCCCAGGCCCTCGCCTGCTCGCCCTTGCGCACACAAGGGCCTCGCAGGATCGATCCCGCGCGCCCAAGGCCTCGCCCAGGGCTTCGCGGAGTCACTCCCGCGCGCCCAGGACCTTGCGAAGACATGCCCGCGTGCCCAGGCCCTCGCCTGCTCGCCCTTGCGCACACAAGGCTCTCCCCCTGCGTGCAGCACGCCTCGCATGCGCGCCTAGCAGATCGCCCTCGCGAGCTTGCTGTGCACGCCGCTCGCCCACATGAGCTTGCCCTCCCTCTCACACTCTCGCTTTTCTTCTTTCACCCCCGAACACACACACTTGTTTCTTCTTCTTTCACACTCGAACCTGCAAGGGAAAAAAAATATGCAAACACTTGCACATTCTCACACAATCACATACACACACATAGGGCATAATCCGTACAGAATTTTTACATTGACCAAAAAAAAAAAGAAAAAAAATATAGACAAGACAATAATAAGCACAAAAATTAAACCTAATCCATGCATTCTAAAGTATATACGCAAGAAAAAAGTACTTACTTGTGGCGGCTTGCTCGGATTGAAGAGTTCTGTTTGACGGGGTCACTTACACTACTTGCCTCCAAGGTGCTTTCTCCTATTTTTGAGTAAACCCTACTCCCCAACACATGTGTCTTATATAGAGCCCCAATTTAGGGTTTAAGCCACACTAAGCATGCATGTGTAATAAATCACATCTTTGGGCCGGCCCCCTAATACATTTAATTTATAGACCAGAACAACTAAATAGTCCCTACGCCGACCCATTGGTCAACTTGGGCCTGGGGGGGACTACTGTTATGGCCATAACAATATTGGGCCTCAATTATTTCTAATACAGTAAGCCCATTACTGAAGCCCATTATTTGGACCCATTGTCTGGGTCCCACAATGACCCATCCTAACTCAATTATTTCTAATACAGTAAGCCCATTACTGAAGCCCATTATTTGGGCCCATTATCTGGGTCCCACAATGGCCCATCCTGACTCCTATATAAACCCTCCGAATTATTGCTCAAGGTATGCACACTTTTCTAAACTCATTCTCTCTCTAAATTTCCTTCACTTTTGAGAGCTTCTCTCTCTAGGAAATTCTCTCAAAAAATTTCGGAGTACCGGAAACTGACTTGAGCGTCGGAGGGTCTTCGCCGGCACCACCGCCGGCACCCCTGACTGTTTTTCTGTGCTCGCAGGATTGGACCCGACGTACGACTCGAGCTCCGACCCGGTTCCCGGCCTTCCGGAAATCGTGCATCAACAGTATCCAAGCAATTGGGTGAATATTCAAGGTATCAAATGGCCTTCATGTTTACAAATTGCATGAAATTGAATCATAAGTCAGAGAATTCAAAGCAAAGAATTCAAAGTATAGCAACTGCAGCACCAAGACTTTTATATGAAAAGGTTACTCTTTCTTTCTCTCTTAATTTCGCCTCTGAGAGTCCCTATCGTCAGATTAACATGATTTAATTTCATATTATAGGTATTTGGTGTAATACCTCAAATCAACTTATGCTTACCTGGGAGTGAAAGTCCTGACTGATTCAGCTATCGAAGCTCAGGATCTTCGATAACTATTGAGCTACCTCAGCGTTGGTGTAACAGAAGGTTGGTCGGATTTGCACTAACACCTGTAATTGCATTTGAGAGGAAATATTGTGAAAAAGTTATTGGAATCAAATGCAATTACCATTTTCAATCCAGTCACGAAGGCTTTAAATGGAAAGTTTATGTCAGTTATTTAAATGGGGTTGTTTTGTCAGATCACCCATTACCGGGATAAAGTCCTTGTATGAATACACTACCTAAGGGTGATTTCAAAGCTGTCTTATTTGAGTTCAGCGCATTCCCTGGAGTTATTTATAGCAATAGGCCAAAAGAAGTTTACAAGTTGAAATACTGAGGGTTCTGTCCAGTGTATGAACAACTGAACATGATGGCAACCAACACTATCAATGAGATATTTGCTGCCACCAGTGAAGATTTAGTGGAAACGACTGTGGCCGATTGCACTAAAAGGAAATCCCATGATGCTAACACGAGTGGAAGTGGAAATGGCAGATCTAATGAAGAGGAAGTGGAACCACGTCCTAAGAGAAATTGCACAAACCAAATCAACAGGATGTGGTTCATTGCTCTCTCTTTGTTGAACTTTTCAATGTAAGTTTCTTTCTGCAGACTCTCTGCTTTTTGGTTGCTGAAGCTTCTCATTGTTTCTCTGTAAACCTAATAGTAATTTATCTGCCTATCTTTCATAATAATTCCAACTAGAATTTTGATTATCATTATTATTAGTGTGCTAATTAGTGCTTCTATTACTTATTTTTAATTATATTTCTTATTTCTTATCCTAAAAGTACATAAAAGATTAGGGTTTTATTTTATTCATACATTTTAAATTTCTAACATTTCCCGGGTAATATTAATAGGTTTTCTATATTTGATGCCCTGTCCAAATTAAGATAAAGTCTCTCTTTCCAAACATAGATTTTTCATGGTTTTTGTAAATATCCTTTTAGTGTGCTTTTTTTTTTTTAATTTTATTTTTTGTATAGTTTTGCCTTGTATCACAGAATGCACGGTACCCCGTACCTGAGTAATTTCTTTGTTGCATTATGTTGTAGCTTTTGAAGAATTCTAATAGTCAGTGATGTTTAAGCAGCACAAGTTGGTTGGTCTGACTCTAAGAATGACAACCTGACATATTATACGTATGGTCAACAATGGTTGGCTTGTGAAGAAGTAGCTCGTTTGATGATGATAGAAAACTCACAAAGTTGAACTTAAGGTAATGCTAAGTTCAGATTTCAAGTCCAAAATTCTCGTCTGTGTTATCCTCCATTGAAAGAGAGACAAGTTCGCATTGCAATATAAGCTTTAGATCAAGGTTCTTTTTGAGCCACCATCCAGTTCATTACTGACGGATGAATCAAGTGGTTATTTCATTGATTTCTGGGTAGAAGTTCAGATAGAGTTCAAATAATAGAAGCAAATTGGCTCAACAAAATGATAGTTAACTTTTTAGAATAATTTTCAATTACTTACTCATTTTATATGATGATCACAAGAAGAAGATTTATCCGTTATTGGTTGTTTAAGTCTATGGTCATTCGTAACTAGACAAAACCTCGCTTGCCGAGGCTTTTACTAATCGCACTTTTATATATGTTCGGAACTGATGATTTTACAAAATTATGATTTGGGTGAAATCGATCAGAAAATATTTTAAGTTGGTTTGTGTTTCAATCTTTGGTATGCTGTGGATGTTGAGGTCCTTGTGGCATTGGCGACTAATCGGAGAAACACTTTGGTGCTTATTATCACCAATCCTATCATTTGCTCGTTTCTCAAAAAGCCATCAATGGGCTGAGCGTCCAGGTTTGATATTTCAGTGGCCTACCTCTGACAATCACTGTAGTTGCAGCTATGCATGTGATACTTCTTTACCTGCTTTCACTCATATTCACTTTATTGTTTAGGTTTCTGGGCAATATTTCTTTTTATTGTTTACTATTTAGGTATTAACTTTTGTGGATATTTTTCGTTATAAAGTTATCAATGTGATTGTGCCCCGCATGGTCCCTTGATAGCTTCTTTGTTACATTCAATTTGTAGCTTTTGAAGTTAATTACTATTTACTACTGATATTTACTGACGTCTAAGTAGCTAAGTTTAGTTGCTACATTAACTTTGAGGATGACACTGAGGGGTTCATATATTATATGTGCAGGGTTATCAATGGACTTTGAAGCTGCAGTTTGTTTGGTGAAATTATGAACCACTAGTAAAGTTGAATTTAAGGTAATGACCGCTATTAAACTGGATAAACATATTTGAGCTCTTCGTAATGCTTTTTTCATTTAAGAATTATGAAAACACAACAATGATTTTCCAAAGCATGTGACTGGTAATACATGTTGACTATTGATTGTCATGAGAAACAATTATTTCATCAAGTAGAGTGTCTGCTGTGAGCTTCAAAGTATGCGTCTTTCACCACAGATTTGTTTTTGGACTTCACATAATCATCTTTTTTAATCCAATATTTAGTTAAGGGAAACTAAACCTTATAAACTAGTCCATCGAGGTCATTCACTGGTGATTTGAGATGTGACATTGATTATTAGAAACTTTGCTGTAAGATATAACAGAAGATGATCATAATAGCATGGCTGATAAAGGTTTCCTTGGACGCAATAAACTACCTGTAACACCTGGTTATTTACTCCATTTGAAAACATATGTTGCTTAGTGGTTCAAATGTGATCAGTAAGCATAATTGAAATAGTGCTAAGCGGTGGATGAAACATGAAAATTTTCAAGAAAGGTAAAAGTTGGGATTTTAAGGTTGAGTTCGAGGGTTGTGCTCAATTGACAGTGAGACAGTTAATTTTCCATTGCAGAGGATTCATCTTCAATATATCAAGTTTCCCATTGAGCCTACCATCCATTTGCAGTATTAATGTCTGAACCAAGAGGACATTTTATGAATGTCTGAATCAAGAGGACATTTTATGAATGTATAACACCAGGTGCATGACTGAGTAACCTTATAAATGGGATATAATGAATTAGCTTTATAGGTGTTGGGATGTGATGGTCTACAACTATGATTTTGAGACCCACAATAGGTTGATTAAAGTGGCAAGGGCAACCCAAGAGGGAGTTAGTAAGGCCAACAGTGAAGTCCTAGATTCAACTCTCCACAATGGCCTCCCCCATGATTTAAGTGAGAGACCGTGACAGTAGATTGTGGTTACGCTAGTATCCTCCGAAGATTACTCGTAGTACGCGTAAACTGGTCCGGACACCTCGATAAAAAAAAAAAAAAAAATCTATGATTTTGAGTTTATGAGAAACTTATTGGGCATTTGTAATTAAATTCCTTTTTATCAGATTGTATTATGCATCCTGGAAAGCTGGAAAAGAGGATTATTTTACTGGTAGGTCTAATGTAGGTCGTGTTTTCGATATACTATTTCTCATAAATGGTTTGTTGTGTAACTATTTAATTTATTTCAAGGACTTGTGTCATTGCTTCTAGAGCTCTTTCTGAGATGTTTCTGTGATGAATTGTACTTCGTACATTTAATAAAGTTTATGCTAGTCTATTTTTGCACTTGTAACATGAATCCAAGTTATGAGGTAATCTTGGAGAGTAATATTATTATCTAAGTGCATCTTATACACTATACTGATGCGATTAAACCAGGCTGTCACACCTAAGGAATCTCATTCTGGTCTCCTGAATGCCAAGATGATCAAATTGCTCTGGATGTATTTAATGAAGAAATATCTAAAAGCTGAAAAAGAACATCGATAAGTGGAATGATCTCAACAAAAGACGCATCAAGGCAAGGTTTTGACGTTGACATGTTTAAGTAACTAACTGAAATCTGGTTGTCATTTGCCAACTAAACTGGCTACAGAGCGGTAAGGTGTCTGCATTTAGCTTTCCTCTTCTGAACATGTAAATTTGCTCCTTAACACTCCCTTTGTTTGTTGAGACAACAGAAACTAAGATGTCTTTCGGAATGGAGGAAAAAGAGGAAAAAAAACACCACATTAACACTTTAATCTAATTAGACTGGAGCTCACCCTCTTTAACACTTTTGGCTCCACTGGTGTCGCCCTTATCCATCTTAATACCTTTGATAATTAAATATGAACAATTACATAAACAGCTGATTGGTAGCTTTTAATCAGATTCTACAAAATTACACTCAACCGCTTTTCAGAAAAGTATATAGAAAAATGTATTTACTAATCAACTTTTTACACTGACTATTAACTAGCATCAACAACTAAGACCAAACTTTTACAACTAAACAAGCACTTTACTCACAAACTTATGGGTAAATGATTCTTTTAAAATACAACAGTTTATTACTTTCTGGACACACCATTATTACTCAACATGCAATTCACAGGAAAGTTTAACAATTAATATTCGGACATCAATGGCAAATGCAAGTACCAAAACTGCAATACTAAGCCTTTTTCCTGACAACTTTGATAATTATTGATTTTAATTGGTTTGAAAAATTGGATTGACCTTCCATGTGTATAATATTGCTTCATGTGATATTACAAGAAAATTTGGTCAAATCTTGTCGTTCTATTCCAGCACACCGGTGAATATATCAACCTCAAATTCATTTACCGGCCTAGAGGTCTCATGCATAAATAAACTCAATCAAGCTAAAAATTCTTTATTCTGTCTAAATTATAAAATCCACTAATCAAGTATTCTGAATAATAGTTGGAGTAAGAATTCCATCCATTGGCACCAATACACTTTTCAAAAGAATGCATCGAAAGCAAATGTGGGTGAATGAATTTATTTGTAATGTTTGATTAACAAACGTGCCATTTCGCAATTTATCCTGTGGTTCTTTCAATATGCCATTCAAAATTTGTTAAACCTTGAATAGACATACCACTTTAGCTGATGAATGAATCCTGAACTGAATCAATTGACAAAATCTATCCCAGTCAAAGCAGTCCCTGCATGAAGTTGAAGAGCAACATCCCCAACAACCTGTAATCATACAAATGACAAAGAAAATTATTGGCCATACTCAATAAAAATAGTCCAAATGACATGCCATTAGTGAAATGAGCAAATCAACAACGAGTAATAAGATAAAAAATTATCTGAAGCGCCTAAAAGAACTGCTTAACCAACAATTATAACACATAAGAGAGCATAAACAGAGAAGCATAACTACATGGGTAACTAGCTCATTGTAAAATCAAGTTCAAATACTATCATTGCAGATATCTTAGTATAACTTTAATTAGACTCTGCACTATTTGCAGCAGGCCAAAAGAAAGACAGAATCCTTTGATGGCAGATAAATATTCACGTTTTTTTTAAATATTTGAGCTCATAGAACAGCAACATCCCAGCTTTTTCAGCTAATTGATAAGAAAAGCTCTTGTATGAATCTCACACACTGGTACTGAAACAATCAATCAATTTATTCTGTGATGGAAAATCAATTCTACGAAGGTCATCAGATGGAAAATCATTAAAATTAATTAATTTATATGCCCAATGAAGGCAGAGGATTTAAGTACTTCTTATATTGGGTTTACAAACATCTTCTAGCCTAAGCTACACAGGTCAAGTTTGGTATTAAATATGCAAGATGAATATTGAACTTGTTAGTTTATAATACACTGTTAATTTATATTTAAATGAAACAAATTTGTTTGTCTGTACTTGGTTACCTTGTTTAATTTAATGTATCATTTTGAAGGACATTTAGCCAAGTATTCTGTTCCAAGTGCAGGTGAGCAAGATTGTTAGTATATCCCTAAGTATTTAAACTGCATATACAGTCAAGCTACTCATTCTAATAGAGCCTCACCCAATCGCTCAATACTTTTATATACGACTGACATAACATAACCCAAGACCTTACTTTGGACCCAGAACTCAAGCACAATGCAAGGGAATCACATTTCTCTCTCTAAACTCTAAGTTTTGGTCACATAGTAGATTTCTATTTAAATGCATCAAATTGATTCTATACAATGTTCATATCTCAATTGCATTTATAACTGACAAAAGTGCACCTAAAATAAAATTATTTTGGCTTGCAAGTAATTGATAAATTGATGATCAAGTATAATCTACTTCCAATTGCTTGTGCGACATTAAACGCCTTATGTCATGTGTATGTTATTTTTAGATTGAGATAAATTAAGAATTGCACGTCAAAGAACTTATACATCTAATCTTCATATAGGGGTCACATCTCAAATCTTATCATTTTGAGTTTCTCAGTTACAAACTTGGAGTTTTTAACTTTTCTGTAGAATGCCCGGAACTGAACCTAGGTGACTGCCTTAAAAGAAGCAAATCCAAACAATATTTTATCAAAAATTACTTGAAGAATTATTAAGATGTTTATGCTGTGCATACCTTCGACATGGATCTGTAAGAATGTTCCGTAACTCCAGCAACATGAGGCGTGATTAGAACGTTATTGAACTTTAAAATTGGGTCATCAGGATTAAATGGCTCACTCCAAGCAACATCCATGCCTAAGCCTCCCAAGTGGCCTGACTCAAGATAATGAAAAGCAGCCCCATAGTCCAAAAGACCTCCTCGAGCGATATTCACCAGAAGAGAACCCTGGAAAAATGCACTAATGGAATTATTTTGTTTAATTACTTTTAACTTTCATTTATTTATTAGCATATGAATATGATCTTCATAAGATGCTCCTGTTTATTTTTCCAAAAAATAATAACAAAAAACAAAATAAAAAGACAAAAGAGTGCATGGGTGCAGGATTTGGAGAAAATGCCACTCATCAATTTGAATTAGAAAAAAGAAGTCATGAGAATTAGGAATTTCTTGCAGACTCAGAAAAGATAACAAGCACAACTATATAATAGGTGAGAGAGAAGTTTTTGACATCTGGGTATCACCTTATTTAACATCAAGGTTTTGAGTTTATTATTTAACTGTTATGAATATATCTTTGATGGCTTGGTGGTCAAGGATGAGATCAAGGTGCTTCTGGTACATTAAATGCGAAATGCTCTGTACAGATAGCAAGCTTTCTAACAAAACAGTTCAGAATGTTTCTTCATATATAAAATATCCTTCAAAATCTCTCATTCTCTTCTCTTAATATAAAAGGCCTAGGAAATGCACAACTCTATAGGACAAGAGTCTTTGTGTAAAAACATAGTAAATTTCATGATCAAAATCCTAATAGCCAGTATAAGGCTGCTCACATTCCCTTCAGGACTCGAGTCCCTTCAAAACTTCCATTCAATGAAGATGTAATCATACAGCTAACTGCAAACTAATTTATTCAAACCTTTAGATGATACCCGTTCGTGACTTTCAAAAGTATGTAATTCTAACAATTCTTTGATGCAAGTATGATTTTAAACACGATATAAAGAGTATAAAGTGATCATGAATGTGAAAATTCAAAATGAGCTCACATTATGGCTGCCAATGACTGAAAATACCAATAAAAAGCATCTAGAAGCGGGGGAGGAGCATTAGTTTTTGCTCCGCATTGGGTGCAAAGGGGTTTTAAAAGTTTGCTAGAGATTTTAAGATTGAAAAAGAAGATTGTTATTTTAGAATTAAAATAAGATACTTGAGAACGTATCATTAAAAGTACCAACAAGTCCAGTGAGGACTTCTTTCTCAAAGTTAGACTTGGGTACTCTTAAGCATTGGCAGAGAAACTTGCTAATGCTTTTTTAAATAACCAAGAAGGAAATTTCTTCAGAAAATCCTGAGGCTCTTGTTGATGGTATCCTTATAAAGATTACAGGGTCCTTGCATCAACGTTTTTCATAATATCATTGTCCTTGAGGGGCTACAGTCAGGAGGTTGGATATAACATGGTTGATTTGCTGCACAGAGTTATTTATGCTGGCATGTCCAGCAGAGCAACAGAATGAGAAATGAGCAGAAGCTCTTATCATCCTAGCTGAAAGGAGAATAAGATGGTAATCAGCACAAATTGAACAAATAACAAATAATAAAATTCAAGAAACGTGTATGTTTGTCATTTGAACCACTCAGTTTTGAAGTCCCATCAAGGAAGGACTGAGCCTGCGATGCTATTATCCCAGAAACAAGCCAAATTTCTGGCCTTAGGCCCATCAACCAGCACCAGAAAGATGTCCAAAGTCCACAAACTATTTCAATCTCAATAAATGATTGGGTTGACCCTCTTCAGAAAAAGACCAGTCTCCTTAAAGAGAAATCTTTTGTTGCGTACAAGAAAGGAATCCCAACAAACCTGAAATGCTTCTCAAATTAAATGCTAACCTAAATAAAGCATTCATACACACGATAGTATGGAATTTCTCCTACTTCCGAAGCTCAGGCTACATTCAGATCTAGATCAAATGAAATAAAGACCTCATTCCAAACAGTGAAACGTTTAAGCCTTGAAAATGTAGAGAGCAGTCTCTACATCACCACTATATGCCAAAGCCTCACAGAGGCAAGCTATCAGAAATCTCATAAGAGTTTAAACCTAAGAGTGGGAACATGCTTATTCTCAAGTGATGAGAAAGCAGGTACTGCAACTAATACAACATAGTTAAATTTGATTAAAAAAATCATTATAAAATTAATGAGAAAGCAGGTACCAAACTAATAAAATATAGTTAAATTTGATTTAAAAAAATTATATATATATATATATATATGGGAGGAGATATTTTGACACAAAATTAGACCCAATTTTTTAGCTATTGATCTACAAATTTCAATGGTTAAAATGATTAATGAGTTGACATCATATTGTTGACTTTCAATCTCAACTATTGGATTTTGTAAAATCAATGGCTATAAATTTGTGTTAATAAATTGTGTCAAAAATTTTGTTAAAATATTCCCTTCCTATATATATATATATATATATATAAGGACCTCCAAAGAGGTACAAAAAGCAGAACTAAGTTCAAAAACAATGCCTAGTTGAGTTCTTTCATTAGAAAACAAGAACCATGTATTTATAATGATTCAAAGGAGCAGATACAAAAGTTGACCAGCAAAATTTAAATAGGAATTAAAAAAATATATATCCTAAATGTGGCAGTTCAAAGACCCAAAAAAACCCGTCTAAGACCTATAATCTATCTCTACCCTCCTTGGCCAAAATTAAGTTGAGAGTTATTTACTCTTATTTCAGAAAAAGTAAATAAAACATAGGCACATATATAGATTATCAAGATGTAAAACTAATTTCAAATGCTCGCATCTCCACCAGCATGTAAACATGAAAACTTATACCAAAATAGCGCTGTCAACTTTTAGTCAGTGCTTATTTTTGCTGAGACATTTATATGCGTTAGGCCTTTTTGATGTGCCTGCCGATATGCATTTTGGAAAAAAGAACATTGAAAAGCTATATTAGGCTTCTTGCACAGTCTAGGAAATTGTAAGACAAACCTTTCTCATTGAAGATATAAATGACTTGTTAACAATGCCAGCCTGAAAGTCAAAACATCCAAATTGTAAATGGGTCAGACAATAATTTACATATTTTGATACTTCTATGAAAAAGCATAATTCGTTGAACTCATTAGCTATCAAGACCACAATTTCTCACTTCTTTACTTGGAAACATTTGTTATATACTCTACAATGGAACACTAACATGTAGAGCAGATAAAGACTAGACACATACAGGACATACTAGAAACAAATGCTTCTCTTGTTTGCTTAGAAGACTCAACAACATCTAGAACAAATAAAGATGAGTAGATAAATAGATAAACCAAAAATGTTCACATAAACTAACAAAAATTTGGGTTTTAATCAATTCCAAGGAGTACATCATGATGGATAACATGGATATGAAGATGTGACCAATAAAAGTTCATCTTTTTAAACTCAAAGCAAGCAACATTTCGTGGAGAGCTCATGTTGAACATCCAAGAAAGTAAATATCATATGTTGCAAAAGCACATAAATTGAAAATAAATTAAGTGAATGTGCAGAGTCTTACCGTCTCTTTATTCAAACTCAAGCAGCAAACAACTATGTCAGCTTTGCTAGCAAACTCATAAATATCTTCATGACATCCCTTCTCATCAACCAAATCATCAGAGGCCCCATTTTCGACTGGAAGGAATGAAGATGTCAAATAAACTAAATTAAAAAGCAGTTCAGGAATGAGTGTCACTGTCATGTGTTGAACTACCATCGTGGGATGTATATACACTCTAGTTTATATCACAAACACACTTGCAAAAAATGATGATACAATTATTTTGTAAGGCAGTAGAGACAAGACACCAAAAGGAAACAGCTCAACTTGATAATTCTCTATAAACATAACACCTTAGCATTCGACATGACACTGGCTACTCAGACTGCTCATGTCACGTCACTCATGCTCTCTTTTTGCACTCTCACTGACATATCACGTCTCTAAATTCATGTCGCACACCTACTATACTTGCACTCAAGAGCTGCTCTTCACTCTTTACAAGCCCTCACTTACTCTTCTCAGACTTGGTTACCAAAAAAAAAAACACAACCATCTATTTATAGATTTTCTTCACCGAATTTCAGGCTTCTTTATATCATACAATATTACAAATATGTGATGCATTCAGGACGACTGGGATTGAAGATAAGTATCAGGAGCTTCCCCATCAAGCAAGAGGCAGTGTTAATGGATGTTCTGGAGAGACCGGGAAGGAAAGAGAGGCATTGCTGATTTCTAACACTCCCCCTCAGCACTGACTCTCTCTTTTGTACTCTTCTCAGGAAATGCGATTTGGATTGCCTTCTGAATTTTCAAGCTGTGGACCGCTGATTCCTTCAATATATTGACAACTTGTTCACCTGTCTTGATTTTGCTTCTATAAGCTTCCAGAATCTTTTGACATGTTCCTAATACCTTCCAAGATCTGTTACCTTGGCCATGGAACAATACTGATCTCTGTGGGTTCTAACATTCCCCCATACTCGATTTTAGAATGCTATTGTTATTACCTTTGAGGTCGTCTCGCATCTTGTGAGTATGTCCTTCCTAGTATCGTTGATTCTTCACCCACTTCTTCCCCTTTTAAGTTGCCCGATCTTGCTTCTATTTGCTAGCATCTTCCCGTAGTTGCATTGAACCAAAAGCATAAGATTGGTGTTCGATTTCGCTACCATAGGAATTGTGAATCGACAATCCTCCAAGATGAAAATCGTATTGCATCAGGGCATCAACATCACATTATACTGCCTCAAGAAATCCACGCCCAACACTACAAGCTTGAACAAGTTTTATGACCACAAAATTCCATTGCCATCATGGAGTCCTATATCTTGCAATATTTTATAATTATAGAGAAGTTGAAAGTCAATAAAGGAAGGCTATAAATAGATGGTGGTGCTTCATTTGGGAACCGAGTCAATAAGAGTTAGTGAGAGCAAAAATGAAGACTAGCTAGCTCGAGTGCATGTAGTAGGTGTGTGACAAGAAGGTGAGTTCTCAGTGTTGTGTAAGTAAGAGTCAACAAAACACTTGAGTGCAAGTGATGTGAGGTTCATGCAAGCGAAGTATAATAAGTTTGTAAAGGGTGCATTGAGTGATGTGAAGTCTAGCTATAAATAGCTAGTGCCTTTTTAGAATGTCTAAGGTGTTGTGCTCATATACAAGTCTTGAGTGTGAGTTGTTTATGGTGTCTTCTCTCGTGCCTCGAGTATATATCACTTGTGTCAGTATTTTATACAGGTGTATTTATAATAAAATCAAAGTTGGAATTAAAGCCATCTCCTGAGTTCAATATCATGATAGATCTCTACATACCAATAGGATGGCACGAAACTTGAGAATGCAAAGCCCAACTCCTTTTTGTGGCAATAATTTTCACACCAAATGGTCGCAATCGTTTTGCCAAATCAATCCCAATGTGTCCAAATCCCATGATAAATACCTGCAACAAAAAGGAAAATCCAATATGTAAAATTTCCAAGTCCTATAACAGAGAAGTCAAAGATAGCAAACACACCAAAGCATTAGAAATTGTTTATCATTTGAAGTTTCAAGAGCTCCTACAGGTCAAAGTGAAGCACAAAGCAGAAGCAATCATTAAGGGGTGTGTTTGCGTGTGTGTGCATAAAGGGGAAAGGATCACAGCATGTAAAGCAGAAATTATATATTGAAAATAAACAAAAACAAAGCATCCGATAGGAGGCAAGAAATTTTGGATCAAAAGATCATCAACGATTTTTTTTTACAACGTGCAATACAAGACTTCAGAGTACAAAAGGGAAGTTTTTAGCGTGTGATCTAAGAACTTGGTCTCAAATTGGACTTACATAACCTATCAAATAAGACTTACATAACATATTTATAGATACAATTGATGATATTATCTATCACAAGTTTAGAAGTTTTGAAATTTCAAAATGCTTTTCGCTGAATTAAAGGAATCTTCAGCTTTTTCTTTTCTCTATTCGAGCATCTCCACTATTAATCTTCATGCAGAATTAAGAATCTTCAGCTTTTTACCATTTAATCTTCAGCTTTTGGTTGAATGAAAGGAACCTTTAGCCTTTTCTTTTCACCATTCAAGCATCTTCACCATCCGTCTTCATGCGAAGTTAGAAATCTTACAGCTTTTTACTGTTTCATTGTTGACAATTATTTTCATCAATAATAAGGTTCTTTTGTCTTGTTGGAGGCTGTAGCTTTAAAGGAATCTTCAAAAGTAAAATCATTACTCTCGAAGAGAAATCATAAGCATTCTTTTGAATTTGTCTGAGTCTTTCTTTCAACTCAACTTGATGACAAATTGCTTTTGCTACTTTTGAGTCATAAGGAAGAGCTCTAATAATTATTCACTTCTTGAATTATTCAATAATCTGAGAGCATGATATTTTCAATGGAATCAATTTGGACAAGGCTCTTGCCTGTATGACTTCATTTGACATTACCTTTTTATGAGTTCTATTGGATCGGACCTTCTAGACCATGACCTGGATTGGATCTTCAAAATGGTTTTGTACTTAAAAAATCCCATAGCAGTCATTTTCATTGCTTTGGGCTAAGTCATCAATTGTTGGTTTGTGCTAAGTCTTCAAGATATTCTTCTCTTGATTTAGATTCTACATCAAATGGATCAAACAATTCTTCCAAATCCTCTTCAGAAATTATTGCACTAGATTTGAAGGAAAGGCGGATTGAAAACCAACCCCATATTTTTGTAACACCCACTTATGTGGACACTACAACAGATTCAAACAAAGAACTCCACAGTTCAGGCTAGAAACAAGTAAAGCAAAAGCTTCTAGAGCATCCTCTTCTACAACACATGCTCTAGCTAATACTTAACAACCAGAAGTGCCAAAAGAATGGGATGTCCAACTTCAATTTCCAAATGCCGCATCTATAAAAATTTTTTTGGAATATTGATGGTCTTAAGCTAGATGAAAGACCATCATAGTTTGAAAAGATGTCAGCTTGGGCAGAATAAGCACAAAGAGCTCCGTTACAAGAAAAGCATTTACACTCAAGACTCATCCCAGGATTCTTGGAATCCTTGAGAAGATGGTAGGCAGATACATTTTCTCAGCAAGAAAAGGATTACCTCCATAATCATGAACAATCATACAATGAATTAATAAGATCTATGGTTGCTCATTTCTTTAGCACCAGAGTTCAAGAAAGTGAACATGTTGAAAAATACTATTTGCAAATTAACTGTTGTGATGTTCAACAACTTGAAGAATATTATCTAAACCAAGAACACCTTATTTCAAATTCAACAAGCAAATAGATACTATCAAGAGGACATTCATTCAATATGGGAAAACATGGAGACCATACAAAAATGTTACACATGAATTAGGCCCTATAACAGAAATGTTAGAAGTTGAAAGAAGATTGAATTATTCACCTCTCACAATATAGTTTAGGAAGCCTATACTAGCTGGCTACTGAACTCGTCCAAACACATTGAAGAAACCGGGAACTGAAGAAACACATGAAGCAAATTGAGAAAACTTCTCTTTAGAAGTATTGCAATACCCAACCTCATAACTTTGCGTATCATGATAATCATCAAGCCTGAACCTATTGAACAGATAAGCCTTACATGAAACATGGTAAAACATGAAGAATGTTGAGAGAGAGGGAGAAACAAATTTAGGAGAAATATTTTATATATTTTCCATTGTAAAGAGGTGTACATATATATAGTACCATAAGGAATCTAAAATAAGAAAGATAATTAAATATGTATCTAATGAGAACATAATCCTAAATTTCTATATAGAGTTTTAACACTCCCCCTCAAGTTGGAGTATAGATATTCTCGATGCCCAACTTGAAACACAGATGAAAAAAAACTCCTTTATGAACTGTCTTGGTAAAAAGATCTCCAATTTGGTCTTCAAACTTAACAAAAGGAGTGATAATCTCTCCACTCATTATAGCATCACGAATAAAGTGACAATCTACTTCAATGAATTTAGTTCTTTCATGAAAAACTGGATTGCTAGCAATATATGTGTTGAAATATCTTTCTAGATTGTGTAGAATATTTTTTAGATTGTATAATTATATAGAATATTTTATTTTAGGTAGATCAGGAAGATTTGATTTTATTTCTAGATTTTATTTTATTTTATTCTCTCTACAAATTAGGAAGATTTGTTTCCTGTTTTGTGTATTAGAGAAAGCCTATATATACTATTATAACATAGCAGAAAAAATAATGAAAATTTTCTTATTCTCTACACATTTCTTTATGGTATCAAAGCAGAGAAAGACCTAGGGTTTTTTATTCTTTCTTTTGCCTCCAAAGATGTCTAAGGTCACCTCTAAAAGTGAGGCTTTTCAATTCGAGCCTCAGTCCACCCGAAAACCACCCTATTCAGATCACGACAATCAGACTCAATGGCAAAAATTCTCTTCGATAGTCGCAGTCTATTCGTTTGTATCTCAGAGGGAGAGGGAAGATTGGATACATCACAGGTAACATAAAGAAGCCCAACATAGAGGATCCAACTTATACCACTTGGGATGCTGAAAACTCAATAGTGATGACATGGTTGGTCAACTCCATGACTGAGGAGATTGCGGTGAATTATCTTTGCTATTCTACAGCAAAGGAACTATGGGATAATGTCTCGCAGATGTACTCCGACTTAGGGAACCAATCCCAAGTATACGAATTGACCCTTCGACTTGGAGAAATCGAATTGACCCTTCGACTTGGAGAAATCCGCCAAGATGAGGACTCTGTGATAAAGTATCTTCATTCTTTAAAAGGATTTGGCAGGATCTAGACTTCTTCAACGACTATGAGTGGAAATCATCCGAGGATTGCAATCATGACCTGAAAATGGTAGATGTTGGTCGAGTCTTCAAGTTTCTTGCAGGTTTGAATGTTGAATTTGATGAGGTCCGAGGCGGGATTATTGGACGAAATCATCTGCCCTCAATTGGAGAGGTTTTTGCAGAAGTTAACAGAAGGAGAGCAGAAAGACAGGTGATGCTTGGAAAAAAGGTTACAGGTGCAACCGGATCTGTAGAGGGTTCTGCCTTGGCTATTCCGGAGGCCCAAATTAGCCGCAAAACATCTCATCATCAGCAGGGTGGAGACAAGAGTAACCTCCGATGTGATTACTATGAACAACCTCGTCACACTCAAGATACATGCTACAAACTACATGGCAGACCTTCTATTAGCAAAGGACACAAACCTAATCAGCAAAATACACCAACCGCACATGATGCTGAGTCATCTCCTTTCAGTAAAGAGCAATTAGATCATCTTCTTAAACTTTTTAAATCCTATTCATCTCCGAATATTTCTGTCGGTTCTATGGCACAATCAAGTGATGATTCTATGACACTTTCTGTTCTAGGAAAAACCGATCCTTGGATTATAGATTCAGGGGCTTCTGATTATATGACAAGTTGTTCTCAATTGTTTCACTCCTATTACCCATGTTCTGGTATTGAAAAAATTAGGATAGCCGATGGTAGCTTTTCACCTATTGCAAGGAAAAGAAACATTAAAATTTCAGAAAATATTACTCTAAAATCCGTCCTACATGTCCCAAAATTGACCTACAATCTTCTTTCCGTTAGTAAACTATCAAAGGAGGCTAACTGTTTTATACTTTTCCTTCCTTCTACTTGTGTTTTTCAGGACCGGAACTTGAGGAAGACGATTGGAACTGCTAGAGGATGAATCGACTTTACCACTTTGATGAAACTATTTTTGGTAATAAAAAGGCTTATGCTTTGAATAGTACTAGTTCAAACACTATCTATGAAGAAATAATGCTATGGCACAAAAGATTAGGACATCCTAGTTTTACATATCTTAAACATTTGTTTCCTAAATTGTTTAAAGGGATTGATTGTTCAAAATTTCATTGTGAGTCTTGTCGTTTGGCTAAAGACCATCGTGTTTCTTTTCCAATAAAGCCCTATTTTGCTTCAAGACCATTTTACTTGTTTCATAGTGATATTTAGGGACCATCTCAGGTTAGCACACTTTCTGGCAAAAAATGGTTTGTGACTTTTATTGATAATCACACAAGGATTTGTTGGGTTTATTTGTTGGAAAAAAAATCAGATATTGAACAACGGTTCAAAGATTTTTTCCTTATGATTGAAAATCAATTTCAAACCAAAATTGGCATTCTAAGAACAGAAAATGGGACTAAATATTTTAACTAATATTTAGGGACATTTCTTCCAGAAAAAGGGATTGTTCATCAATCAACTTGTCGAGATACACCACAACAAAATGGCATTGCTAAAAGAGAGAACAGACACCTATTTGAGGTAGCTAGAGCCATTATGTTTTCTATGAATGTACCTAAATATCTCTGGGGTAATGACCTTTTAACTGCATGTTACTTACTAAATAGAATGTCATCTCATGTCTTCAAATTTGAAACACCATTACATGTTTTAAAGAATTGTTTTCCCACATCTCGAATAATGACAAATCTCCCTTTAAAAGTGTTTGGCTGTGTTTGTTATGCATACATACCTAATAATTTTAGATCAAAATTGGATCCAAGAACTGAAAAATGTGTGTTTCTTGGCTATGCTTCAAATAAAAAAGGATACAAATGCTTTAATCCGGTAACGAAGAAATTTTTTGAAAGTATGGATGTACACTTTGTTGAAGATCAACCTTTCTTTCAAGAAAAATCTCTTCGAGGGGAGAATATAGGTAAAGAAGATAATTTTTGGGAAACATTACCTATCTCTTTAGATATCCCTGATAAAAAAATTTTGAAACCAGTCGTTCAAAGAATTAAATCTAGTGATGGCACTCGAAATCAAAATTTGTCAGATATTACTTTATCAAAGATAGGGGAGAAGTATCTCAAACTAATCATAATCCGGAGAATAAGCTTCAGGTTTATACTAGATAACAGTTTCACAAAAGTGCTACTGCTCCACTTGTTCCTCCGGCTGATGATCAATCTAATTTACAGAGTGAAGGTCCTACAACTCAGAGTAATCTTCCTTATACTTCTATCCCTTCATCCGCTTTTGATTTAACTAATCTTGATCTTCCAATTGCATTAAGAAAAGGTACTCGAGAATGCACTAAACATCCCATTGTCAAATATCTGTCGTATGAAAAATTGTCAAATACTCATACAGCATTTGTGTCTAGGATTTCTAACTTGTCTGTGCCAAGAACTGTTCAGGAAGCATTAGGGGACCCGAATTGGAGATTAGCTGTGATGGAAGAAATGAATGCTCTTAGGAAGAACAACACATGGAGTATTACCTATCTTCCTCAAGACAAGAGGACAGTTGGGTGTAAATGAGTCTTTACAGTGAAGTGCAAGGCCGACAGGAGTGTGCAGAGATATAAAGCAAGGCTTGTAGCAAAAGGATTTACCCAACTCATGGTATTGATTACCAAGAGACTTTTGCTCCTGTTGCTAAGATCAACTCCGTCAGAATTCTTCTCTCTCTGGCAGTTAATTTTGAATGGCCACTCCACCAATTTGATGTAAAAAATGCGTTCTTAAATGGAGATCTTCAAGAGGAAGTTTACATGGACTTGCCTCCCGAATTTGAGGAAAGTTTTGGAAGAGACAAGGTATGCAAATTAAGAAAATCTCTATATGGTCTAAAGCAGTCGCCAAGAGCCTGGTTTTAACGATTCAGAG
The DNA here is from genome assembly GCA_013180625.2 of Boswellia sacra. Taxonomy (NCBI): domain Eukaryota; kingdom Viridiplantae; phylum Streptophyta; class Magnoliopsida; order Sapindales; family Burseraceae; genus Boswellia; species Boswellia sacra. Next base: position 28,899 of record SNVD02002485.1, on the reverse strand, counting down.
ATGTTGTAAGAAGACATGGCTACTCACAAAGTCAAGCCGATCATACTATGTTCTTCAAGCATTCCATTGAAGGCAAGATTGCCATTCTGATAGTGTATGTAGATGACATTATAATGACTGGTGACAACCTTTATGAAATCATTAGCTTAAAGAATAAACTTGGGATTGAATTTGACATCAAGGATTTGGGAAAACTAAAGTATTTCCTCGGGATGGAGTTTGCAAGGTCTAAGGAGGGTATCTTTATCAACCAACGCAAATATATCCTTGATTTACTCAAGGAAACAGGAATTATAGGTTGTAAAACTACAGAAACTCCAATTGACCTGAATGTGAAACTAAAGGCAGCGGAGGCAAAAGAGGTGAAGGATCTAGAACGCTATCAAAGATTGGTTGGAAGACTAATCTATTTGGCGCACACAAGACCTGATATAGCTTTCACAGTGAGTGTTGTAAGTCAGTTCATGCACTCAACAGGACCTACACATTTCGAAGTTGTTTTCAGAATTCTAAGATACCTCAAAAGGTCTCCAGGAAAAGAACTCCTGTTCAAAAATAGGGGTCATCTTCAAATAGAAGCTTAAACCGATGCAGATTGGGTAGACAACGTGAGTGATAGAAGATCTACCTCGGGTTATTACACCTTTGTAGGAGGGAACTTAGTCACCTAGAGAAGCAAAAAACAAAGTGTAGTGGCAAGGAGTAGTGCAAAAGCAAAATTTCGCTCCGTAGCACATGGCTTTTGTGAGGTGATCTGGATCAAAAGACTTCTAGAAGAATTGAAGGTTCCCATACCTACACCTATTAAAGCATATTGTGATAATAAGGCTGCAATCTCCATAGCTCACAATCCTATTCTACATGACAGAACAAAACATGTAGAAATGGACAAACATTTCATCAAGGAGAAGACTAACAGTGGTGTAATATGCATGTTCTATATTCCTACTGCCAGCCAAGTAGCAGACATACTCACCAAAGGACTTCCTAAGGCACAATATGAGAACCTAGTGAGCAAGCTAGCCATGAGTGATATTTTCATGCCAGCTTGAGGGGGAGTGTTGAAATATCTTTCTAGATTGTGTAGAATATTTTTTAGATTGTGTAATTATGTAAAATATTTTCCTTTAGGTAGATAAGGAAGATTTTATTTTATTTCTGGATTTTATTTTATTTTATTCTCTCTATAAATTAGGAAGATTTGTTTCCCGTTGTGTGTATTAGAGAAGGCCTATATATACTATTGTAACATAGCAAAAAAAAATAATGAAAACTTTCTTATTCTCAGCACGTTTCTTTAATATGTTGCAGCCATATTATCACAAAACATTTTTTATGGCTTTTTGAAATCAATTCCAATCTCAGTTAAGAAATTCTTGATCCACATAATCTCACATGTTGTATGAGCCATAGCACGATACTCTGCCTCTGCACTGGATCTCGCAACTACATTTTGCTTCTTGCTTCTCCAAGTCACTAGATTGCCTCCCAAGAAAGTACAATATCCACTCGCGGACTTCATATCAGTTTTGGAACCAGCCCAATCAGCGTCAGAATAGCAAACAATGTCTTACTCTTTACCTTTCTTATAAAGAATTCCTTTACCAATGGACTGTTTTAGATATCGTAGAATGCTACATACAGCCTCCCAATGGATCTTCTTCGGATTTTGCATATACTGACTAACTGCTCCCACTGCAAAAGTAATATCAGGTCTAGTGAAAGTAAAATAAATCAACTTTCCACAAGACTTCTATATCTTTTCTTATCTTCAAAATCTGGACATTTGTCACCATCCAATATTACATTAGGATCTATAGGGGTCTCTACTGGCTTAGACCCTAACATACCCGTCTCATCAAGTAATTCTTGCATATACTTTACCTGAGATAAAATAATACCTTCTCTGCTCCTTAAAACTCCAATACCAAGAAGGTATCTAAATTATCCCAAGTCTTTTGTTTGAAAATGTGTCTTTAGTTGTCTTTTCACTTCTTCTATGCCATTAGAATCACTCCCAGTCACAATGATATCATCCACATAAATCACAAGTATAAAAATACTTGATCTTGTATGTTTAACAAACACTGAGTGATTTTGTATGATAACATCCACATAAATCGCGAGTATAACTTAGGTGACCACTTCAAACCATAAATAGCCTTCTTTAACTTACAAACAGAGTTGGCTAACTCCTGCTGAGCAACAAACCCAAGTGTTTGCTCCATATAAACCTCCTCGTGTAAATCACCATATAAGAAGGCATTTTTGATATCTAGCTGGAAGAGGGGCAAGCCTAAGAACACGGCTAGGGAAATGAGAATGCGGACTGAATTGAGCCGAGCAATGGGAGAAAAAGTCTTAACATAATCAACACCATAAGTTTGAGTGTATCCTTTAGCAACAAAACGGGCTTTTAAGCGTTCAATAGTACCATCTAGATGATATTTGATAACAAAGACTCGACGACACCAACCACTTCTTTACCTTCTGATAATTTTTGTAAATCTCATGCACCACGATCACAGAGAGCTGACATCTCATCTTCCATAGCTTTCCTCCAGACACGATAAGCCAAAGCGTCCTGGTAATTTTTAGGAATAAAAACCACAGATAAACACAAAGCAAAAGAGCGACTAGACAATGATAAAGCATCAAATGAGACAAAATGATAGATAGGATACCTCTGAGAATTTCTAGTACCTTTGCGAAGAGCAATAGGAAGATTAAGATCAGAATATTCATTTGTAGGAGGAGTCAGATCTTGAGTGGAGGCAGACTCTTGAATGAGGGACAAATCAATGAGCGGTAAATCATCTTTTTTAGCACTTGATTAAAGTGGCTTTCGCCGATAATAAACTAGGAGTGGAGGAGTAGATGGACGCGGTAGAACTGACACCAGTATTGGACGATCAACTAGACCAATATCAAGTCTAGAACCACTAGATGAAAAATATGGTATGGACTCAAAAAAGGTGACATCTGCACTCACAAAAGTTTTTTCCAAGCAAGGGTCGACATTTGTAACCTTTCTGAGTTCTAAAATACTCAAGAAAAATACATTTGGTGGACCGAAGGGACAGTTTATCAGAAACCCCATGAAGATGGACAAAACAAACACAACCAAAAATACGAAGAGGAAGAGGAAAAACAGGTTGATTAGGGAATAAGATGAAGTACGGAGACTAAAATTAAAGAACATAAGAAGGAACCCGATTAATGAGGTAACATGTGGTATGTGATGCTTCCCCCTAATATTTTGATGGGACTTTCATATGAAATAATAGGGTTCGAGCCACATCTAACAAATGTCTATTTTTTCACTTAGCAACCCCATTCTGCTGAAGGGTGTAAGCACATGATATGTAAGATCCCATGAGCGCGACAAAAAGTAGATAATGAGAAAGAAGTATATTCTAAAGCATTATCAGAACCTAAAACTTTAGTAGAAATACCAAACTGAGTCTTTATTTCATTGTAAAACATTTGAAACATATTATGGACCTCAGATCGATCCTTTAACAGATACAACCAAGTAACTCTAGAATGCTGATCCACAAAAGATACAAAATATTTAAACCCATGACTGTTGGTTACCCGACAAGGACCCCATACATCTGAATGAACCAAATCAAACGGGTAGCCACTAGTTTTCTTGACTCGACTACGAAACGAAAAACGAGAATGTTTACCTAACTAACAAGACTCACATTCAATTTGAGTTCGACTAGAAAAACCCATATGTTGAAGCAATTTGTTAGAAGGATGACCTAAACGATAATACCATTGTTCTGGAGAGACAGAAGAAGTGAGAGCTGTATGAGAGGACAGAAGTGCTTCAAACAAGTGATAGACGCCATTCTTTTCATGTCTGTCACCCAATCATCTTCCTCGTACCAAAATCCTAAAAAATACAATAGGATGGAAAATAGATGACTGAACAATTTAAACTCTTAGTTCTAACTTACTAACGGATAAAAGATTAACAGGAAATTTAGGAACATATAACACCGAAGACAAATGCAAATTAGATGTACGAATGGTTCCAAACCCTTGTATTTGGGTTTTAGAACTATCAGCAAGAACATTTGATGACTGTTTGTTATAAGAGAGAGATAAAGGAACTAAAAAAAGAATCATTACCAGTTATGTGAGAGAAACTCCAGAGTCTATAATCCAATGATGTGGGTACGAAGAAGAAAATAAGACAGTGAGCTTACCTATTTGGACTAAGGAAGCTGAAGGCTCACTGGCTGGTTGACTTTCAGATTTATAATCAGACTGCGCAGAGAGTGGAGCATGAGAGTTACAAATTACCAAAGGAAAAACGCTCCTCAGAGATTTATTTGCCCATTCAGGTTTTTCAAATTTATCCTAACAATTTTCTGAAGGATGATTAAGCCGACCACAATGGGAACAAGGAACTCTTCCACCTCGTCCTTTAACACGCCCTCTACTTCGAACGAAAAAGATCCTCTGCCTCGACTACCAGACACAACTAAGGCAGAAGCTTCCTGATTATGATGAGAGGTAGGTAACCATTGGAGTTGAGCACATGCCGTTTTAAGACTCGGAAGATCTTTCTCAATCAAGATACTATTCTTAGCACTTTCATGGACAGAATTTAAGCTAGACAGAAACTTGACAACAAATAATTCTTCGCGTTGTTTCCGTAATGTCTCAACATCAGTAGTAACAGGATGATAAGAGTTAAGCTCATCCATTAATCCTTCGATTACTTCTAAATATTCACTTAACGTTCTATCACCTTGTTGATAAGAAAATAAAGTAAACATAAAAAATGTGAGAGATGAAATCCGCCAAACCTGTCTTAAAGTAAAGTCCACAACTCTTTGGTAGTATCAACCCACATCACAGTTGTTGCAAGTGACGGCTCCATACTGTTCCACAATCACGTAATAATCAAATTGTCTTCCTGAATCCATTTAGTATACTCCTTTAAATCAGATGATGGAGCATCTTGTGTAAAATAATTATGTTTCCCTTGGCCAATCAAACATTTGGTTACTGCTTTCGCCCATAACTTATAATTTGAATCATTCAATTTTACAGCTGTGATGGAACAACCAACTCCAAGAGGATTAGATGACGATTGAGAAGTCATGGAAACCCTAAACACAATTTATCTTCCAAACAAAGCCACCACACGAAAAAAATTCAAGAAAAATCTGAAAATACCAAATGACACCACACGATTGGCTATGAATCCTCATACAGGGACATTGTGGTCATTAAAAACATAGTTGAGACATGAAACACCAATTCCGATCAGATTCAGATGAGATGGCAGTTTTCTCGCGATCGAAAAATTTTCTCGACAAATTGTTTTTTTAAAATCGACAGAGGGTTTTTGTTCACCAGCGACCGGCCACCTTAATGGAGTGGTTTTCAGCCATATTCGAACACTGCAACAGAATTTATGGTGATCGAAAAAATTTTCCGATAGAGGCAAAGAGGTTTTGTTTGTCGGCGACCGGCGATCTCAGAGGAGTGGGTGGTGACAGTCACCGCTGACCAGAGGTGGGTGGTCTCTCTTTAGATAGAAAACGGTTAGGGTTTGTAATTCTTTTTTTTTTTTAAATAAAAGAAGATAATGGAAGGAGGATCTTGATCCTGCTCTGATACTATGTTGAGAGAGAAGGAGAAACGAATTTAGGATAAATATTTGATATATTTTCTATTGTAAAGAGGTGTACATATATATAGTACAATAAAGAATCTAAAATAAGAAAGAGAATCTAATATGTATCTAATGAGAACACAATCCTAAATTCCTATATAGAGATTTAACAAAGAACATACAAAGGAATGAATCAGCGTTTTTCAAAAAATGAAATTTTTCAAGCAATCAGGCAGATGTTTTATTTGTGGGAAAAAATTATATTTTGCAAAGCAAAGTCGAGAAATGAAGAAAATTCCTACAAAACTTCATATATTAATAATAGTGTGCCTATATATATATTAATTTATGTTTGTTTATATACCTTCATGATACATAATGATTTGGAACTTGATAACTAATACGTTTTGTCCTCAAGTGTTAAATTTTAGGCTTCCCTTTGGGCATGTATCCTTACGGTTTAGAGAAGTTTCCGTTATCCTTAAATTCACCATAATTAGGAAGCAACGGTGTCTAGAACCACATAATAGTTTTGACATTCAATTTATTTGCCTTAATTTTGTGGTCTTCCGAGGGAGTTCCTAGCTTTTAATCCAAAACCCCGACTAATATTACAGTTTGGTTTCCTGATTAATCTTTTAATCTTTGAATGTATATACACTTTCCGTTGATAACAAGAATAAAAGATCTAAGAATTTACCTAAGAGGTTTCTAGGAAGTAAATACCATTGAGAAATTTTCAATTTTGATAAATTTATTCACTATTGATAGTAAAATATGGGATTCTAAAACATCATTAATTATTTTCTTTTGGAGACATGAGAACTCTCTCCTCATTGCAGCCAAGAATCTGTGGGTGGTGAAACACTGATGATTACTTGCACACCATAAAGTCTACAAAAGTCAAGACTTAATTGAGTGAGAGGTGAACAATTCAAAACTAACCCAACGTCATTCAGCGTAATTGTGTGGGACATGTCAGAACTTAAAACTTAAAAGAGAATGAAATCATACTATTGTAACCACCATTCAAACGCCAAAAGCAAACAGTCTTCATCATTACATGATGTTACCAAAACCAAAAAAATTCTAGCACACCCTCATTTCAGACAAAGATTTGATAGAATTAAGCCAATAATCTTTAATTCCACAAATTGAGTCCATCATACATTGAAATATAATGACCTATAGCAATTTTTTCATTTTATTCAAATGATCTCATAATAATTTAGAGATTCTAGGAACAAATTTTGATCAAAGTAAAGGTATACATAGAATAGTTTGATATGATATAAATCCACCCAAAAAAATAAAAAATAAGAACAATAGAACTAGGAAAATTGGCACTCACAGTTTTGCCAAGTAATGTTTCACCAACCGGCTCTCCAAGTCTTTTTTGCTTTACAGCAACATACATTTCATTCTACAACAACAACAAAGTAACCGAGGAGGTAAGTAAATCATGAAACCATAAGCAGTAAGCAGAATATGATGTCAGATGCAGTAACAAATACCTGCTTCCGGAGAAGGCCTAAAATTAAATATATAGCCAACTCTGCACATGATGCTGCATTTCCAGTCACATCGCCAGGGATTCTAGCGACTTTGATTCCACATTTTGTGGCAGCATCGATGTCAACACCTTCAAAAGATCATCAAAATGGGGAAGTAGTAACACAACAGTATAAAAGATAAAAGAAAAATAAAAATTATATCCAGACGCACAATCATAATCCAAAAACTCGAAATTAATGAAAAATATTCATATAAATTGAAAAAGACCTTCGAGGCCAACACCAAACTGCATTATAAGCTTCATCCGATTTGCACGAGATATAATATTTGAATCTAGCCGCATATTCTTTACCACACAAAGATGGTAGTTTTCTATGACATCAGGCACGTCACCGAGGGGGACATCATCAACCTGCAAGTTTGAGAATAGGAAAGTGCATAACATTAACAGCAACTGAAAATTGTCCAAAGAAAATCCTGAAACCATGTGTCTATCTCAATTAGATACTGTTAGCACCAGTAGAAAGATTCGTTGAATATATGGAAAGCATATCATTATTCAGGATTGTTTTGCAGATTATCAGCTCTGAAATTCAGTAATACTGGCATGAAACATTCCAAGCATATTCTCCATCCGTCTAGAAAAATATACCCTTTAGAATGTGACCAGGGAACTAAAGATATATCTAAGTTAAATCTTTCACAACAAATATACTTGATTCAGCAAACACTCAGTTTGTCTTAATAAAAAACCAAGTGATAAGCTGGTATTATATGCACAAAGTTGATGTCTTTACAAGAGAATTCCTAAGAACCACTCACCCAACTTAGAAAGCACTCTGAAAGTTGGATGCCTCAAACGTCAAATTCCTATTACATCTCACCAAACGAAACATAAAGACTCTGAAAATCATTTACTCATTGTTCTCACACTTGTACTGCAAGAAATTGCAGAACACTATCACAAGATCAGATTAGCAAATATTTTAGTCTTGATCACATTTCTCTGGACCCATTTATACTTTTTTACTCACATGCTGCTCACTCTAGGTTACTTCAGAACAAGACTGGTCATTAATTTTCTTATACTCCATTTTAATCTTACAGTCTCTCCAACCATTCTTCATACGCCAAGTTAGCTGAAAAAACTAAAATAATAAAAAAAACAGCTTAAATCATCAACACTTGATCTGAAAACATCAATTTTTTTTCCCAAAGAAGTGTTAAAGTAATTGAACCAAGATTTGCTCTGAAGAAAAAGCACAAAAATCTTTCTTTAAATTTTTATTAAGTGAATATCAGCATAGCATTGACAATTCCTTTAGTTTCTCATATATGCTGCTAAGAAAATGGACTCCGACTTTACTAACCAAACCTAACTTTTTTAGATATTCTCAGCTATAATTGTGCTTTAGCAACCATATATAGCATTACCTCAACCTCTGCTGCTTCAAAAAAAACTTTACAATTAAAATCTAATTTAATCTGGAGATATGTTAACTAAGGTGGATTTCCAAGCATATAGGCCATGAAAAATTACACAAAATGTTCCAGGGCAGCAAAACTTAAAAACCTCAACGCTTGTGAACTCTATTTCACAAGCAACCCCGTGTTTAGCAGGACTCATAGTAGCAAAGTATTTTAGTTATAGTACAGTACCCATTGTATATACTTGTCAAAGAAAGTGAATCCTTAAATAAATGTGTAAAAGTACCTGGATGAACGAATGATTCTGCAAGTATTCTTTTGTATAATTATGAGAAGCAGGAAAGTAAGGCCCACAGAACAGAACACGGGTACTCTTATCATTCTTGCTAGCCATTCCCTGCATTGTGCATCATGTATCGGCTCAGGATAACCTTAAGAATAGAAGGACATTTTTTTCTTTTCTTTTCTTTTTTTTTTTTTTTGGGGGGTGGGGTGGTGGGGTTGGTGGTGTGGGAGTGGAGGTGGGGGGGCGGGCGGTGGGGGAGTGAGACACGGATGAACTAGGCAAAGAATAAATGATACATCAAAGAAAGTTTTGAATCATCAGATACATAAATTACATACACACGTCTGAACATGTGTCCATAAGAGAACACAGGACCTACTTCCCACCAAGCCAAGAAATTCGTAGTAAAGGAAATGCAAATTTAAATTGGAGCTGTAAGGTATTGTGATAGCACTTCTGCATGCATTTAAACTCAATTGATGCGTTTGATAATGCAAAAACCACACCTTGTCAGAGTCTTTTTTTTTTTGGAAAAAACCTTGTCAGAGTCAATAGTGATTAAAAGAGAAAATGCCCCACAACATTTTCTCAAACGTGAGGGACTTGCATCACAAATCCAACATTATGGACAACAACTTGCAGAGCTACTTGATACGTTCAAAACCCCACATAATACCGCTAGACAAACAACATAATGCCCCAAACACCACTAGAAAACCTCCATCTCAGCCACCAACCCCCCAATCTACTCTATGAAATTGAACCTTAAAGCCCTCAAATCATCTCAATTCACCACCAATTTATCAACATTATTCAATACTCTCTCATATCTCATTGCCTCAATACATATCTTCCAAATTAGCATCTTGCATAAAACATTATATATTTCAAGTCTAACCTCCTCCCATAACAAAATGCCTACTGGCAAGATCTTCATCATTGTTCCATCAAAGCATACATGTACACAAACCCCAGTTGCTATTTTCAGAAAACTTTTTCTTTCGCAAAAAAAAGGGGTAACGTTACACTGATGTTTCCCCCTTCCCCTGAATTGCTATTTACCGGCAAATGTCATAAGAACAGAAATGAATAATCGAAACAAAGTAACCGAGATAGATTAAGAAATTCAAATCGATTAGATAATAGCAGGAAAGTGTTACCCTTCCAGTCTCTTCAGTAACCTGTGAAGTGAACAGAAAGCTTTGGCTTGTTAAAGACGTATTCAAGACTCTTTGCTTCCTTCTGATTTGCTGAGAAAAGGGATTTATTAGAGAAAGAACCCTGCATAAACCCACTTCAAAAATTTGACCTTTGATCCTCATACATCACCAAATTCAAAACTGACATCAACCAAGAGTTTCAGTTGGCAGTAAGATTCCATGAGTTTAAACCTAAAAAATACCAATACTACCCTTGGATGACATAAATTTGTCATCTTCAGGTCAGTCTTCCAACATCCTTAACTTGTCCTGTGACTTCTCTCTTGTTGATTGCTGCCTTCCAACTAAACCTATATTATTGTCTGGAAAATATAAAGCAGCTGTCAAACGACAACTATCACTGACGCATGAGCATTAGCGCCCGTGGCAACATGCCCTCTACCTGAACGCGCAAACGTTGTCGTTGTTTGCACCAGCGATCAACAATTAAAGTTTCAATAAGAAAAATAACAATACTTATTAGAAGGAATAAGAAAAATAATAATCAACAAGAAAAATACTTATTAATGGCTTATAATATCAAAATCATGCTTCAATTAGGAAATATATTATAAATCCTTATTAGGATAGAATTTCACGTAAATCCACAAAATAACAAAAAGAAATTGTATCGAAAATAGAAATACAATCTATCAAGAACTTAACCCTAATTAGAGATCCTTCTACTTTATAAGGTCATAATTCCTAATAAAATTCAAATCCTTAATTTGATAAAATCCATTTAAAACAGAATAAAATTAAAATAATATCACAGATCTCCTTTATGTTTAGACTTTATTCAAGAAGAAATTGAAAAAATAGACACAATTAGGGACCCTTATTAAAATTTGGACACATCCTAAAAAATTTTCATGCCTTATACACTTTCTTGACAAAAAGACTCAATTACCTTTATGTATTCAATTTTTTCTTAAAGCCTTATTTCCTTCTTCAATCAAAAATTACCGAAACCCATCGACACAGCTAGAAACGCAAACCAACACAAATATCGGCTGAGGATAGAAGCATCAAGCAAGCAACGCAGAGAGAAGCACCCATCGACACTAAGGGTCCCTAATTATGATTTATTTTGTTGTTATTCGTTATATTTGATTTAGTTTTTAGGGATTTGAGTTTCCATCAGACTTGTGAACTTATTTAGGGATAAATCTATCGTTATAATGTGATTTTTGTGATTTGATGCGTGTGAAAATCGACAAAACCAGTCGTTTCGTCATGACGTAGACGACACTCGACAACTACGTGTCGAGTTGTGAATCCGACACTCGATATCAATCTATTTTCGAAGACATATTAACCCGACACTCGACACTATCTTGCATCCGACAACACTCGACACTCAACACGCATGTGTCGAGTCATGTCGGATTAATAATCCGACACTCGACACCACCTTTCATCTGACATGTCAAGTGTCGGATACGTGGAAACTGACATATCGACTACAAATCATTACAAAATTGCTTACAAAAGGCACAAAAACGACATTTCTGCCTAAACGCTCAACCTCGACATAAATACTCGACACTCGACATCTCGACACGTGACATCCCTACACACGACATGTCGAGTGTCGAATACATCGTTTGAGACGTCGATATGTCGGTTTTCATGTGTCCGACACTCGACATGTCGGATGAAAGGTAGTGTCGAGTATTGAATTAACGACTCGACATCGAGTATTGTCGGATGCAAGATAGTGTCGAGTGTTGGGTTAATATGTCTTCGAAAATAGACTGATATCAAGTGTCAGATTCGTAACTCGACGCAACTCGACACATAGGTGTCGAGTATCAAGTGTCGTCTACGTTACGACGAAACGACTAGTTTCGTCGGTTTTCACACGCATCAAACCACAAAAATCACATTATAACGATAGATTTATCCCTAAATAAGTTCACAAATCCGACGGAAACTCAAATTCCTAATTCAAATTCCCTAAAAACTAAATCAAATCTAACGAATAACAACCAAATAAATCACAATTAGGGACCCTCAATGTCGATAGTTGCTTCTCTCTGCGTCATCTTGCTTGATACTTCTATCCTCAGCCGATGCTCGTGTTTGTTTGCGTTTCGAGCAGTGTCGATGGGTTTCGGTAATTTTTTACTGAAGAGGTAAATAAGGCTTTGAGAAAAAATTGAATACATAAGGGCAATTGAGTCTTTTTATCAAAAAAGTGTCTATGGCATAAAAATTTTTCAATATGTGTCCAAATTTCAATGAGGGTCCTTAATTGTGTCTATTTTTTCAATTTTCCCTTTATTCAATCAATAAAAATTTTTTATTTTTTTTCATAAATTTAGTTTTTAAGTTTTCAAAAATACATCACAGACACAGACATTCCTTATATTAAATTAGCCATCAAAGTACATTATTTTTTCATCCAAGTAAGTTATAATTACTTTAATACCCTTTAAAAATAATTCATAAATTAAATAATTAAAATCAATTAAAAAACTATTCTGAATGACCCCCCATAACAAGTTAAACCACAAACATCATCGCTAAAAATATCCTGTCACCACCACCAGCCTACAAATATCAGACTCTCCATACTTCACTGACAACAAAAAAGACCCTTAAATTTCATAAATTGATAACTCATAATCTACAACAATTATATTTAACTAATAAACACAGCTTCTTCTACGATTAAAATCAATATTTTTTTTTCAATTTTGGGACACATTACCCACCAATTCTTTCGAATTATATTTCTAAATTTTGGTCTTGTTTTGATTTGCTCCCTCTACTTTTTTTTTTTAATGGCGATTCTAAGAGTAGTGAAGAACTGTAAAACAAGGGTTGTGGTTTGTTGTTGACCAAAGGAAAGGCTTAGGACTCTTTGGGCATAAGAAGAGGATTCTGTTCTCATATTGGGATTCAATTAACGAGATTGGGAATTGTTAGGAGATTGAGCACTCCCACCATAGCTAAAATAAAAGACAAGAAACAAATTTTTATGTTAGAAATAACAAGTTAGGTGGCACTGCCTTCCACAATAAATAAAATAGACAACTTGGATGGTTCAGCCTTCTACTTTAAATAAATTGAAGGCAATAAAGAAAATAAAAGCACAAAAATTTAACGTAGTAAAACCCTCAATTTGAGGGAAACCTCCACGGGATAAGACCAAAAATATTTTACTATGAAAAAATATTACAATCTCTCTTACAATTAGAATTGAGGAGATAACAAGGGAGAAAGAAGAGAAAAGCTTAATACATAAGCTTAGGACAAGTAAAAGGAAAGGATTGAGGCTTTATTATATAACCAAGCCTCCCCTTTGACATTTTGTTTCCCACCAATGTGGGATTATGTGAAAGGCATAAATGCCTTCACACTCTTCACACTTCACATTCTCCCACTTGAAGGCATTTTTCCTCTCAGTCTTGTCTCTATACATGCTGCTCACGTCTCTAACAGGTCACAAGACATTCTACTCCTGATAAACTTGTCAGCATTGATTGGTTTGGTCAATGTATCTGCTATGTTGTCCTTCGTGTGGATTTTCTACATATCTACTGTTCGATCTTCCACTATTTCTCGTACACAATGATATTGAACTCCTATGTATTTCGTCCTTGAATGAAAGGCTGGATTCCTTGCAATATGCAAGGCACTCTGACTGTCACAACATAAAGAAATCTTCTCTTGCTTGTGCCCAAGTTCTTCCAATAACGTTTTGATCCAGACAGCTTCCTTGCAAGCTTGTGTAGTGATGAACACTTAAATATGTATACTTAATAAGAGCTTAATTCATCATATTGCATTAATAGTGTCATTAAATTCCTCAACTTAAGCATATTTGTAGTCTTTGCATCTTTGGAATTAACTTTCTCTTAATTTTGGTTTTGTTGTAAGTTTGGTAAAATAGGCATAACTTTCTATTTATAAATCAGAATGGTACAAATCTTGATTTTTTGGAAAGCTGATTAAATTATCTACAAGATTGTATTTACAAGCATCATCAAATTCAGGCTCTTAGTAGACCAAAAATGGGCTTGAATTGAACCTATCTACAGTTTCAGCCCAACCTGACCATGCCTCAGTATTTTGACCATATCTCTTGATATACGTATTCAAATTGTATGAATCAAGATGTTCTAAAAAGCTAAGAGAAATATCTACAACTTTTATCAAGACATATGATCAAAATTATAAATAATTCGGTGCCAAAATTGGTGGTCAAAATTGGGGTCAAAGTCAGTGCACATGATGAACCCCATTGTCAACAAGATATTTGACAATTGTCTCTTTGTAATTTGACAAGTTTGCCCCTGAATGTATCTATAAATAAAGGTGTCTTGTGACCCATTAGGGCATCTTAGCCTTTGGCTGGGATCTCTTGTTATTGTGTTTTTCTCTCTTGTGTTTTAATGTTATTAATGAATTTTCTTTTTCTTGCAATTTATTTTCTTTCTTTTATAATGTTTTGCTAAATTCTCTTTTGCTAAGGTGAAAGGGTGAAACCCTTGATATAAGAATAAGGATTTTCTAACCCTTGACATGTGCTTAATAATCATAATCTTGTGTTGTTTATTTTATATGATTTATATTTATTTTCTTAATCAATCTTGACACCACTCGTAAAGTAGAGGTCTTGATCCATTGTCGACAATCCTGGGCACATCAAATGTTTGGATCCTTTCTAGATATCGTGTGATTCTTCCTTACCGACACGAATCTAGCTAGGAACCTTGATTTGTTGTAGACATATGGTGATTGACACTTGGATGCTTGAACCCATTTACAAGAAGTGATATAAATATTGGTAACGAAACAAATATAATTCATATAACTAAAATGGACTACTTATCCTTATTTGATATATCAAGGGCGGATCCCCTAACCTTAACTTTCATTATTATTATGTTAATTCCTTTTAGTTGTGTATTTTACGTATTCTTGTCTATTGCTTATGAACTTTTTTTTTCATTTGCTAAGGTAGGTTTTACCTCCTAATTTCCATGGATGGTTTTACCACCTTTTTCTTTTGTTTTACAATTGAATAGTCGGTAGTACCGCCTACCATCTTTACGTTTATTTGTTGATATCATCTTGTTAATTATTTAAATTATTCATATTATATTTGCTTAGCTTATAGTTTGTAGCGCTAAATCACCTTCCTCTGGATCGACCGCGGTCTTACCGGGTTTATTACTTCGACACTCCTATACTTGGGAGACAATCCTATTTTTGGATGTGTTAAGTTTTTGGCGTCGTTGCCGAGGAAGGTAAAATTTGGCGTACAAAATTGTAAGTATTTCTTTTTCTCATTTTTTTTTTAATTTTCATTTTTCTTACATATGTTCATCTTTTCTTTCTTTTTGTATTAGTTGGTAGAATTGTTAGGAGTCACTCATCTTCTTTACAAACATGCTCAAACCCAACTAAGAACATAAATGGACTGCATGAATCTTATAAGAACTTGTGCACAATCATGCATAGTCTTCCCGCATGATGCAAAATATTTCGACCATGAACCGGATTTCATTCAATTCTTACCCCACTTTCATGGCCTAGATGTTGAAAACCCATATTTGCACTTAGGAGAATTTGAAGAGTTTTGTAACACACATAGTGACCTAAATTGTAGCATAAACATATTTAAATTAAAGCTTTTTCCCTTTTCTTTAAATGATAAAGCTAAAACATGGCTACAAAATCTTAGGTCAGGATCCATTAGCTCATGGAATGAGATGCAACAAGAATTTCTGAAAAAATTCGTTCATCCCTATAGAACAAATTCTCTCAAAAGGCAAATCATTAATTTTATTCAAAAACAAGGAGAGACCTTTTACCAATGTTGGGATAGTTATAAAGCATTGCTTAATACTTGTTCTCACCATGGTTTAGAAACATGGAGATTAGTTTTAATTTTCTACGAAGGTCTTACACATCAAGCTAGGCAAATGATAGAATTAATGTGTAATGGACAATTTGAAAATAAAGACCCTGATGAAGCCATTGATTACCTAGACTTACTAGCGAAAAATGCCCAAATTGGAACAATGTTGGCACCTATGAGGTACCAAGAACATCTAGTAGAGGCATTTATAACTTTAAGGAGAATCATGATCTTCATGCTAAATTTGCATCCTTATGTCACGCCCCGCGCGACATGCGCACTGTTTCACGCCAAGCTTGCTCGGAAGAACGCCAAGGAATGGGAATTCAAGGCAAGTGTTATGGTGATTTGGGATCCTCGTGTCAAGAGGAACTCAATGGTGCAAAGAGTAGGCGCAGTGATCCGGAAGCTTCTAGAAGGTTCCGCAACGTTCCGGGACATTCCGGAAAGATTCGGAAGGATCCGGAATTCATGAGATGCATGTAGAAGGCACTAGGAGACTCTAGAATACTCAAGAAGGTTGCAGAAGAGTGTGGAAGGCTACGGAAGGTCTTAGAACGCCTAGCCAATTCTAGAACTCTCTAGCAAGTCAAAGTTGCTAGAACCTTCCTTGGAAATATCTAAGATATTTTAGGATAAATATCTAGATATTTTGGGAGACAATTCTAGATGGTAAATTAGGACCGTTAGATATAACAAATCCTAGCCGTCCATTGAGGAGGTGGATTACTATAAATACCCCTCCTAGGCTCATTTGCAAACCATCCCTACAAATCCCACAAAATCCCACAAATCCAAGCTAATCCAAGGAAACACAAATACAAAGCATTGTAAGCAAGCATTCGTGTAATACAAAGGTCTTTGCATTTGCAACACTTGCCTCTAAGTTCTCTTCTCTTGTTGCCTATAAAGCTCTTCGAGCTCAACGGTCCTAACTTCTCCTTGAGCGAGAAGCACACTACAAGGCTTACTTAGCAACTTTCGGGTTCAAGTTGCCTAAGTGCCGCATGAGCAGCTGCCCAAAACTCTAAGCTCGTGACAGTTGGTATCAGAGCATGGTTTGAGCACAAGAGCAAATGGCATCCGATATTGAAGTAACTATGGATGAGCAAGTCCGCAGACGTGAGGAACAACCTCAACCTCAACCACGCCCACAAGGAAAACGAGGTAAGTCCAAAGCTCCCTCCTTGGAATCCTTAGAGCCTTGTGTTGCTAGCATAGAGCAAACTATCTCTAGTATGGACAATGTTATCGAGGGCCTCTCCGATCGTCTCGAAGGCCTAGAGACAGATTATGGAGAGATCACCCAAGCAAGAAAGTCCACAATACTCGAGTTTAGCGAAAGTCTCACACAAGAGCTCGTTAGCTTGCGAAGCTTTGTGGAGCGTGAGTTGTGGGTAATCCATGCGAAAGTTGAAGAATCTCGCACGAAATGGGAGAAGCACCGTTGCGAACGTGCTAGCCCTTCCTACTCAAGTCCAAGCGGGCTAACCAACATGTAAGTGCCTACTCCCGCCACATACCATGGCACTCACAACGCTACGGAAATCGAAAACTTCCTATTTGGCTTGGAGCAATACTTCGAAGCCAAAGGTGTCCACGACGATGCTTGAAGAATTGGCATTGCGCCTACCTTCCTTCGCGATTCAGCCCAATTATGGTGGCGTCGTAAGAATGGCGACGCAGGCAAAGGCATCATTATCCTCCGCACATGGGACGATTTCAAGAGAGAGCTACGGAAGCATTTCTCTCCAAGCAATGCAAAAAAGGAGGCAAGCGTTCGCCTCCGCCATTTGAAGCAAAGTGGAACCATTCGCGAATACATCAAAGACTTCACCACAATCATCCTTGAGATTGAAGGTATGTCCGAAAAAGACTCCCTCTTCTACTTCCTTGATGGCTTAAAAGATTGGGCGAGGGTTGAGCTTGAGAGGCGTGGCGTGCAAAACCTTGATGACACCATAGCCATAGCCGAATCCCTTGTCGACTACACGTCCCAATCAAAAGAAAGGAAGACCAACCATGGTAAAGGTGGGGGAGAATGAAACACCAAGAAAGGACATGACCGAAGGGATGGTGGTGTGCGCAAGGCTTTCGAAGGGGACAAACGAGACACGCCTAACAAAGGTAAGATCGAAGCCCCTAAACCTAAAAGTCCTTGCTTTATATGTGATGGTCCTCATTGGGTTCAGGATTGCACAAAGAGGAAGACCCTCAACGCCATTGCCGCTCAACACGAGGGCGTAAACAATGAAGAGCCCCAAGCGGAGATGGGTTCTCTTCACGTCATTGGTGCACTCAAGAGACCCACACATGCTAAGAAGGGTCTCATGTATGTGAATGCCACTGTCAACAGTAAAGATGTGCGTGCGATGCTTGACACAGGAGCCACGCACAATTTCATCTCTATTGAGGAGGCCAAATGGTTAGGCCTCAAATATACCAATAGAGGAGGTACCATCAAGGCGGTAAACTCACCCGCCAAAGCTATAGTGGGGGTGTCCAAAGCAACACCAACGCAATTGGGTGTATAGAGCGGAGAACTTGATTTCTCCATCGTCTCCATGGACGACTTCCAAGTAGTGCTAGGCATGGAGTTCTTCGACCAAGCCCATGCTTTCCCCATACCAGCATCTAACTCCCTCAACATCCTTGATGGGAGTCAATCATGCATGGTCATGGCGGAAAGTGCAACCAAGGTGGAGAGTAAGATGATGTTCGCGCTACAACTCAAGCAAGGAAAGGAGGAAGACCCGAGCTTCCTTGCCACTATTCGAGATCTACACGATGGGAAAGACACTGCCGTTACCAAGGACCCAATGCCAAGGCAAGTCCAATCCATCCTTGACAAATACAAGGATGTTACACCCCAAAAGGCTACCAAGGAGGCTACCGCCAAGACGAGAGGCTGACCAAATAAAGTTGGAGCCCGATATCAAACCTCCATCCATAGCGCCTCACCGCGTGATGCCACCCAAGATCGCAAAAAAGGCAACCAACAAGCCACGCAAGCATGCGAAAGGGAAGCGTCAACATGAAGGGAAGACCACCTACCCGCAACCAAAGACACATCCTCGAAGACGCAACGAGGGCGTCGCGAAATTAGGTAGGGGAGGATGTCACGCCCCGCGCGACATGCGCACTGTTTCACGCCAAGCTTGCTCGGAAGAACGCCAAGGAATGGGAATTCAGGGCAAGTGTTATGGTGATTTGGGATCCTCGTGTCAAGAGGAACTCAATGGTGCAAAGAGTAGGCGCGATGATCCGGAAGCTTCTAGAAGGTTCCGCAACGTTCCGGGACATTCCGGAAAGATCCGGAAGGATCCGGAATTCATGAGATGCATGCAGAAGGCACTAGGAGACTCTAGAATACTCAAGAAGGTTGCGGAAGAGTGTGGAACGCTACGGAAGGTCCTAGAACGCCTAGCCAATTCTAGAACTCTCTAGCAAGTCAAAGTTGCTAGAACCTTCCTTGGAAATATCTAAGATATTTTAGGATAAATATCTAGATATTTTAGGAGACAATTCTATATGGTAAATTAGGACCGTTAGATGTAACAAATCCTAGCCGTCCATTGAGGAGGTGGATTACTATAAATACCCCTCCTAGGCTCATTTGCAAACCATCCCCACAAATCCTACAAAATCCCACAAATCCAAGCTAATATAAGGAAACACAAATACAAAGCATTGTAAGCAAGCATTTGTGTAATACAAAGGTCTTTGTATTTGCAATACTTGCCTCTAAGTTCTCAACGGTCCTAACTTCTCCTTGAGCGAGAAGCACACTACAAGGCTTACTTGGCAACTTTCGGGTTCAGGTTGCCTAAGTGCTGCACGAGCAGCTGCGCAAAACTCTAAGCTCGTGACACTTAGCTAGAAAAGTCGAGGACTTAGAAATGTGGTCTATGCAAGAAATTGTCTGTCACACTTGTAATACTAGTGATCATCCTACGGATGATTGCCCAATTATGCCTACCTTTAGGAAAAGTCTCCATGACCAAACCAATGTTGTAAACACTTTCCAAAGGTCAAATCCTAATCCTTACTCACAAAATTTTGGATGAAAAAATCATTTGAATTTTGATTGGAGGAATAATAACAATGCACAATCTTACCAACCTCCCTTTTAATCATATCAAAATTTTCAAAAATCTCATGATCATGCATCTTATGAGGATCTTGAAGAAATTTTAGATTCATTCATTGCAAAGCAAGAGGCTTTTAATAGTCAAACTGCTCAGACTATGGCGAACTTGAATGATGCTTTTGAAAAACTTGCATTTGCACTTAGTATTCATGAGAAAGGTGAGTTTTCACCTCAACTAGAGCCAAACCCCATCAATCCACATGTGAGTAATTCAAGTGGCCAACATCTAGACAAAGATTCGGTAAGTACTCTTCATGATGGTAAGGTTGATAAAGAACATGTTCTTAATCCTTATAAGAAAATGATGAATCAATCTCAAAGGGTAAGGAAGAGGTTAATAAACCTACACCTAACAAGGAAAAGGCCGAATCCTTACTTATGCCCTCATGTCATCATGCAAAGGAACTTAACCAAAATTTTGACATTAATGAATTTTTCGAGCATGATGAAAATGAGGAAGCTAATAGGACTAAAACTAATATGGAAGACTATATCCAAAATGAGAATTTTTCAAGTCCTTCAAAAATCGAGTTAACCACTTCATTTGAACCAAGTGTGCAACTAGAGCCCATTGCTTCTAAAGAATTTTCATTACTTGATTTTGTACAGATGAAGGAGATTAAGAGTTGAGAGCCATGTTTTGGAAAAAGGCAGGAAGAAACATCCACACTCAAGAATGCATGCCTCAAGGACAAACAAACTCAACCAGTGATAATCTTTTCCATTCTCACAAATAAAGGAAAAAGAAAGGTACCACCTCAATGGCATATTTTTTATCGTGGTAAATTACCTTATATGTTTCGAAGATATTCTTCTTGTGGACCTTGTCTATCACGATTAATCAGATTTTATCTTTCTACACCATATTTTCTGTTTTTGTTGTTATTTTTTGTTTTTTATCATTTTATATTTTTTTTATTTTCTTTTGTGTGCTTTTATTTATTTCTTATGTTTTCATTTAGTTTCCCGGTCAAGTGGTTGATACGGGACTCTGTGGCTTTTAAAGTCAATTTTTCAATTCCCTAAAAAATGTTGCTCACCTTGCATTCGTTTTCTTTTCTTCTCTCTCATTTTCTTCACATGGATACCATTCTCTTGAATCTACACATAAATTTTCCCTCTCTTCCTCAAAATGATTTGCTTAAAATTTACAAAACTCGCTAGAAAGACTAAGGATGTTGATGCACAAGGGTATTGCTGCTGATTTAAGATGGTTAATTGAAGCCAAGGTTCGATTTTCTTGTGAATTTTTAGATAATCTTGTTTCTCACATGCCAGGTTTAGGAAAAAGCTCTTACGCCAAAAAGCGAAGAGCAAAAAGGTTACAAGTTTATCTCAAATGTGCAAGATGGACTTATAACCAACATTGCTGTTCCTTGGGATTTTGTCTAACAATCGAGAGGATAAGCTACAATTCATCAAAAATGGACTAAGTAAGGAGTCTTTGGATAACATCCAATTAACTCTTAAGACGTATTCTTGTGAAATTGTACAGCGTAAAATTTTGAAATTATGGACACAATTTCAAGACATGCAAGAACGTTATAGTCTTGGGAATCTGACTCAAAACGACCATGTTTGCCAGTTTATAAGAAACTAGATAGGAAGTATATCCCCAACTTATAGAAGGTCTTTAAGCCATTTCTGGACGTAAAACCAGAGGAAGATGTGAGCCATAGTCACAACTACCTGTACATATGCATGTGTGCGCCATTATTTTTGAATTTTAAAGCCTTACAACTGTCATTTTTAAATTTATATTTTTTGTTTGACTCATGCATTTATGGTGTCTTATTTCTGTCATAGTTTTTTTTGAATTTCTATGCTTTATTGTCAAACTTTTTCAATAAATAGCTGAGCTACCTATATAGATGTCATCATTAGATTATCTTTTTGCACTCCATAAATATGACATCTTTTATTCTCCTCTTCACACATATAGTTAGAGAATTACATAGACATGGAGGGAACCTCAAAACGTAGAATCCAAAAGATATGTGTACTCAGTGGATTTCGACCTGGAAAAAGTGAAGAGTTTATAGCAGTAGCAAATCATCTTGGTAGGCTAATAGCTGAAAGAAAGATTCATGTGGTTTATGGGGGAGGTAGCCTCGGGTTAATGGGTTATGTGTCGACAGTTGCTCTCATAGCAGGCAGTCAAGTTTTAGGTGTTATTCCTAAAGCTTTGGCTGTAGAAAGCATTGTTGGAAAAACGATTGGGAAGGAGTTACAAGTCTCCTCCATGCATGAACGCATGGCATATATGCTTATCAATTCAGATGCCTTTATTGCTTTACCAGGTGGCTTTGGTACTCTTGAATAAATTTTTCAAATTACCTCTTGGGCCCAACTGAATCTCCATAAAAAACCCATAGGTTTGTTGAATATTAAAAATTTCTTTGATCCTTTGATACATTTTGTTGATGCAGCTATAGAGCAAAATTTTATCCTTTATTCGGTGAGACAGATCCTTGTTTCTGTCATTTCTGCTAATGAATAACTTGACAAATTATAAGCAGTTGAGTATGAACCTGACCCAGCTATAACTCAAATTAATTGGTCAGGGGGACAAAACAAAAAGTGCAAATTGGATCTGAATCTCCGTTTGTAATTTTTCTTGTCTTTTATTTTATTTTTAGCATTTTATTTTGTGAGTCTTTCAGGTCGTCTCTCTTGGAATAATTGAAGCTTCAGGTAATGTCTTCTATACCTTATCTCTCTATATTTAAACATTGAGGACAATGTTTCATTTGGTTTTTTTTGGGGTGGGGGGGGGGGTGGAGAGTATAGTAGACATAAGTGTGCCTTAAATTTTCTTTTTTCTTGCAAAAAAAATGGAGTTAGTAATTAGATTCAGAATGCGGTATAAAGAGTTTAAATCCTCTTGAGAAGCATTCTAGGTCAGGAATGGCAGAGTAAAGAGGGCCAGTTTGAACTCTTGAAACACACTCTAACCAATTTGTCATTTTGTTTTGATTTTTTTGAAGACTCATTTTAGCTAATTTGATATCTTTTAGTTTTTATTTTTGAATTTTATAACGAGGATGTCTTATTCACTTCAGTTTGAATTATTCAAATCTATGAACTCTCACAACTTTGTCATTTAATAAATTGTTTGCTCATGTACTCATTAAGCAAGTATTCATGAACCTTTCTTCACACAGACACATACTTTGATGCATGATTGTGGGTTGCAAAATGAAATGTTGCAATATTTGAGTTCTTTTATATTGTTTAGGATGACAACAAAAGGAAGGGGAAAGTAAAAAAAAAGTGAAAAAAAAGCAAAAGAAAAGGCAATCGTGGATAAGTTTGGTCTCGTAGCCTCCTTAATTCGAGCAATTAAGCCTAAGGGATGCCTCAACACCTAATACCCTAAGACTAACTGGTTTGGAAGCTATTAGCCCAAACTCGTTACATGGATTGACGAGAAAGCTTAATAGGATTGAACATTGCACTATCCACAAGTTTTTAAGCAAAAATAAAGCATCGGCAACTCGAGTCGTTAAGCTCATAGAGGTGTCTTAACACCTAATACTTTAAGGCCAACTGGTCTGGGAGTCATTAGCCTAAGACTCGCTACATGGGTTAAAGATGCATTCTTTCAAAAAAAAAGAGAGAAAAAAAGAAATATATATATAAATAAATAAATAAATATATATATATATATATATATATATATATATATATATATATATATAATGATGAATGAATGCCCCCTGTCTAAGGTTGTTAGCCTTAACAAATACTAGAACCGATATGGCTTCTTTCTAATAAGCCCTATAGTCATGTGTCGACTAAGCACAAAAAAAAGGTTTGTTAATAACTTGACTGAAGGGTACATGAGTCATTTAAAAAAATCGATTGAGAGTTGTTTTATTTGGATAAAATCAAGGAGAGTGCAATAATGATCACCTTGGATGTAAAATTCTATAAATCACTTCTAAATAATAACCCTTTATTTGCTAGGGACTAGCAATAAGCTAGTTGGGGGGGGGGGCGGGGGAGGTGATGAACACTTAAATATGTATGCTTAATAAGAGCTTAATTCATCATATTGCATTAATAATGTCATTAAATTCCTCAATTTAAACATATTTGTAGTCTTTGCATCTTTGAAATTAACTTTCTCTTAATTTTGGTTTTGTTATAGGTTCGGTAAAATGGGCATAACTTTCTATTTATAGATCAGAATGGTGCAAATCTTGATTTTTGAAAAGTTGATTAAATTATCTACAAGATTGTATTTCACAAGCATCATCAAATTCGGGCTCTTAGTGGAACAAAAATGGGTTTGAAGTGAACCCATCTGCAGTTTTGGCCCAGCCTGATCATGCCTCAGTTTTTTTACTATATCTCTTGATATACGTATCCAAATCGTATGAATCAAGATGTTCTAGAAAGCTGAGAGAAATATCTACAACTTTTATGGAGACATGATCAAAATTCTAAATAATTCGGTACCGAAATCGGTGGTCAAAGTCAGTGCACATGATGATCCCCATTGTCAACAAGATATTTGACAATTGTCTCTTTGTAATTTGACAAGTTTGCCCCTAAATGTATCTATAACTAAAGGTGTCTTGTGACCCATTAGGGCATCTTAGCCTTTGGCTGGGTGATGCGTTCGAAACTAGCAAGTATACTAGTCGCACAAGTAATAAAGTGATAAGTAAGATATCGTTCCCACGAGGATTGATTCCAATTGAATTTGTTATTTCCAGCAACAATAAACTAAACAGGGGGGGATTTTTGTTGAATGCTTTACTAAATGAAATAAGAATGCAAGTAAAGAATAACAAAACAGAAAGTAAATTTGAATGAAAAATCAATGGGAGAAAGCTGGTTAAGGGATCCTTCTCTACCACAAGATATGGATTTGCGAATTAATTGTAGAATTGTCATCTAATTACAGCATTGAAGTTATCAACCGTAGATAATAACAAGCTCTATTACCCCAATCTTTCCTTACTTTGTTGTTAAATAAAACAAGCTCTTTATTTAATCTCTATCCATTAAACAACCTAGAACAAGCTCTCTAAATTTAATTCAATGGATGCATTACGATAAGAAAGATAGGTTGATCTAAGCAATAAACACACAAGCTCGGATTATTTAACTTAGGTTGTATTCTCCAATTGCAATCTCTGATCACAATTTTGCTACTAATGATTAAAAATTCAAGACAATTACGGATCAAGATTTCTAGTCTAGCAATAGACAATATCCATATTATATTCAATTGGCCACCCAAATACAATCCAGCAAGCAATCATAAGCATTAAACATGGGAAAATACAAGCAACTTCAATTAGAGAATTGGATAACAATTCCTTGCACAATCAATTTACAAAAACCATATCAAGGGCTTTGAAATCACCCTCAACCAATTCAGATTTAGTTATACATATTCAGATAGAATACAAATACAATACAACATGGAGACATTCCAGAAAATGAGAGGAAAAGGGAAACTTAGCAAATTTGATGAAATCTATTAGGATTTGTAGTTCTTCCTCTTTCCAAGCCTTCAATCTCCTTCAAGAACTCCAAGAGATGAGAGAAATCCAAAGATGCAGCCTCCTCCACGTTCTCCCCTCTTCAAGTTATGAAAATAAAACCCTAAAATGTTTTTAAATACTCTGCTACAGTGACTTGCTACAGTGCCCCGTATTATACATGCTACAGTGCTTGTGGAATTATATTTCTATACATCTCACACTTTTTTGATTACAACTTTTGGTACACTGAATGGATTTATAAACCGTAAATTTCTCCAGAAAATAGACTTCGAGAGCTTTCCAACGGTATATAACATGTCATTGGGTTCATTGTATATCAATACAATTAAATCCGAGAAGATCGCTGACTAGCAGAGGTGAAATGAAGGGTTTTACTCCATTTTTGTGCAAGTTGCTCCAAAACTCCTACAAACATCAAAACCACACAAAAACATAAAAATACCAAGGAATATAGCAAGAAACATGGACGAATTGATATGAAAATGATATATAAATAGACACTTATCAAATTCCCCCACACTTCGACTTTGCTAGTCCTCGAGCAACTACGACAATATGAAATAAAACTAAACCGAAACAGAATCAACAAAAAATTAAAACACACAAATGCTTCATCTTGCAAATAGTCCTCAAAGATTGTAATTAATTATAACCCAAGGAAAACTTCAAAATAATGCACTTGATCAAGAATTTCATCTCAAAGATTAGTTTCGCTTCACTTCAATTCCTCAAGTGTGTGTGTTAGAGCCATTCTCACCTAATCACTTGTAACCCAGATGAGTTTATGCATAAAAATGAATCATATTTAATATTGAAGATGTGTGTATAAATGAATTCCATAGGCTTGCTTTTCAAGTCACTCTCCACTAATGTAGACATGCACAACACTAAGGATCAAGTAGGACTTTATTAAGCTTGTAACGTTTGGCTTGGGTGAAAGTATGATAAAGGATAATAATTTGGCTCAAATCACCCACAAACACATAAATCATTCAAGACTATGTAGAGCTCAACCCTATAACACAACTTCAATTCAATTCACCAGGTTACTCCCCCAAACTTATTTAGAACACTCAATCTTTTTTTTTTTTTTTTGCAGAAAACAAAAGAAAACTACACCCCCCCACTTTGTTGTTTCATTCTTTTTAAGAACACTTAAGGGTATAGATCTCTTATTCTTCTTCTTTTGTTCTTTTTTTTTCTTTTTTTTCTTTTTTCTTTTTTTTTATTACACGTCCCCTCCCCCACACTTAAACAACACATTGTCCTCAATGTGTAAGTACGTGGACGATAGGTACAGATTGGCTTTTTTTTTTCTTTTTTTATTTCTTTTTTTTTTTCAAAACACAATGGAACTCATGGTATTGTATGATACATCCAACCTCCTCTAAACTTCCCAAAACCAGAACATAGCTCAGGAATTAATTGGAATGATCTACAGGCTCATACGGTAAAGGATTAATGTTTGGAACAAAATCATTTTAGGTTAGGCAAATTTTTAGTGAGTTAACAAAGAAAAAGGATTACAGAGGCTCAAAGGGGAAACTAGGGACAATTTCTGTCAAGGGTTGGCTATTAAGGCTTCCAAACGGTCAAAGATGGCCTAATATCATTTCACCAAGTTGCACAGCCTAGGATTCGCCTTGAGGTGACCATCACAAACAAGTTATTAGAATCAGTGAAAATTGAAGAAACATTTAAATTAAATAAACGTCTCTAAGTGAACAAAAAACGCAGTGATAATAGCTCTAGTGCTCAATGGTGCGCAAGGAATCAAAAGCAAAGCGAAAACCACTAAACATTTCAAGCACACAGATCCATGCATCATTTATCATTTTCCAAGAGTTATTCTTAATTCAATCATTATCTTATCATTGACCCACAAAATGCGAGAAAAGAGGTACGTGGCGTTGTTACACCTGAGTCAAGATTGTATATTTCAACAATCCTTAGGACCAGTAGCCCGCAGAGTTAAGGTTTTCAGCCTATATACCTTTATTATGAAAGAACAAAACAAGATACAAGACACTTCATACAACATGAAATAAACCAAAATAACGATTTATTGAGAGAGAAGGCGTTCAAAGAGTTAAGAAAACCACATATTTGCCATTCTCCGGTTTTCCACAATTGTTTTTTTTTGAATCGAAACTGATAAAGACAAAAACACATAACAACTCTAAATTACATAAAACTAAACGTACTCATAAAATAACAAAGTCCAACAAGTCAGCAAACAAAAACAATTAAGTTAGAATGGGTCTAAAAAGTTTAGAAGTTAGCCTCCTTATTCAGCCATTATGGATTAAAGAAATCCAGAATGCGTTTCAAGAGAACTTGAACTTTTTAAGCCACCATTCTCAAAGCCAAGATTAGAAAATATTACCTGGGGTGAAAAAAAAATAACCTGAAAAAAAAAACTCAAAAGAAATGACATGAAAAATCTCAAATAAAAACACTAAAAAGAAAGCAAACAAAAACGAAGCAAACCAGCAAATAGAGATTACAGATGGAGGTTTAAATCCAGTTGACGCTTTTTGTTGCCTTCTCCAAACCAATTTATCCGAGCCGTTGTTGGGATTCAGGCGAAGAGACGAATTCTTGTAGTTTGTCAAATTAAACTCCCCTGCCGTTGAATCGGTAACCAAGGATTTGCCTCGCTGATGTTGAGATAAAATTTTGTCTACAGCTTGATCTAAGAAAAAGACAAACAACCATCAAAAAAGTTATTGACATTTAACAAACCAATGGGTTTTTATGGATGTTTAGCTGTGCCCAAGAGGTGATTTGAAATATCTCCTCTAATGTGCCATAACCACCGGGTAAAGCTATAAATGCATCGGACTTAAAATAAGATGTGCAAATACGCTCATGCATGCTAGAGACTTGTAAACTCTTCCCCGATTGTGTGCCTACGATTCTAGCACAGCTAATGGTTTAGGGATAATGCCGAGAACTTTTACTCCCTCCTAGGGATGCTAGCGGTCGACAACACACCCCATTAACCCAAGACTACCCACTCCATAAATCAAATTAATACCCCTTGCAGCTAATGTCCTACCAAGATCAAGAGCTGCTGTGGTAAACTCTCCATCTTTACCAAATTGCGATCCGCAAAATACGCATATATTGCGGAATCGCGAATTGGTGTTTTCTCCATTTCTACAAGTGCTCTAATCTTGTGTAAGACACGTTAGATATTATGCTTTTCAATTGCAAGCCAGGGTATGGAATGACATATGAAAATATGCAGAATGTATATATACACCCATAAAACTCTCAA